>VDFB02078803.1:0-13162 GCA_007258455.2 Sequoia sempervirens | reverse complement strand
TCCCTACTTTGCATCAAATATGAAAATGGATTCACTTGATTTCATTTCAAAGATATTCTGCTATGCAATTATATTATTCTCTTCCTATATATGTATTTTTCTATATATATATTGTGCATGGAAGAACAAAATAATGCATATATATATATTGTGCATGGAAGAATAAAATAATACATAGAAATATTTCCATACATACATACATACATACATACATACATACATACATATCTATTCGTATATGTATCTATATGTAATTGTTACTATGAAATTTGTTTTATATATTTGTTCGTTTCCATTTCTGCTCAGACTCAAGCAGCCCTTGCTCTCTTTCTCTTTCATTTGAGGTTTTCTACCTCACTACGCCTGTACCATTGTATTTCATTTTGACAATGTTTAACCAATGTTTGTTCATGTCTCACTAAACAGATCTGCTCTAAGTAATTTAAATTCAAATAATAAAATTGAACAAACTGTCAACATGCACATTAAAGCCAATTGTATTACAAACTGTTCATAAAAACCAAGCAAAATAAAGACAATAAAAAAAAAATTCATGCACAATAAAGACAATTGCATTACAAACTGTGGACAATTGCATTACAAACTATTCATAAAAACTAGAGCATTGAATTGCAAAATGTCAAGATGGATATTAAATAAATGCAAACTATTAATGCATCACTATGACTTCAACAGTGTTCAATTTTTGTTTTTTTTAACTGCTCCAAACATCTTTTTTAACATATGTAGGTGCAATCTAAAGGTAAACTAAGGTCAAAACCAAAAACCAAGACTGCAAAGATGTTGTCTCATACACAAAAAGACACTGTAATAGTCCCCAATGTGTAATAACCGGTTGCAGAAGAAAACACAAATCCAAAACCTATCGAGGTTGTCCAGGAGGTTGTTGCACCACCAATCAAATGGGAAAGAGCATCAAAGGAAAGGGAATGGTCATCAGAGGACATGGACATGGCACTAGAGGATGTTGAAACAAATGGGATGTCGATGAGAGCTGCTACGAAGAAGTGGAAAATCCCAACTACAACACTTAGTAGTTGGTTAGGTGGCCTGAGCACTAATTCAAAGAAGGGTCCACCAACAGTCTTGACATAAGACAAGGAGGGTCTGATTGTGAAGTGGTACACGGATATGACAGATATTGGCCACAGGCTTGAGATTATGAATCTCAAGTAAGAGGTTGCTCATATATGCTAGACTAGACCCAACCCTTTCATGGAGCATCTTCCTGGAAAATCATGGTGGACTGGATTCAAGAGGTGCCATCCAAAATTGACCTTGCGAACAGTTGAAGGTCTTGAAAAAGACAAGGTGGTAAAACTTAGACCTGAAATAGTAGATGAATTTTTTAGAACGCTGACAACATCATATGAAAGTACCCCATATGGTCATGACATAATTTGGAACTATGATGAAACAGGCATTCAAGCTAGCAAAAATGGAACTATAATGGTCTTGGAATGACGAGGTAGTAGTAATGTCTCCTACATCATTCCAAAAAGTAGAGAATGGATAACGATTCTATGCTGTGTTAATGGATCTGGCCAAGCCATACCTGGTTTCTATCTATTCAAGGGAAATATAATTACATTGTGAACTGTGAATGACAAAAAAGTATGGAAACCCAAGCACATGCTTGGATGACGAAGGAGCTTTTCTATGATTGGATGGAGCATTTTTCATGTGTCGGTTCTTGGGGGTGTGTCACCTACTAATAGGCACCTGCTGATTTTTGATGGTCATGGAAGTCACGTTGCATTGTCAACTATCCATGAGGCAAGAAGGTTAGGCATTGACCTCCTTACACTACTTGCTCATACTTCTCACATGCTACAACCTTTGGATCTTAGTTTGTTTTCACCATTCAAGCAATATTTCAAATCAGAATGACCAAATTTTCTCACTAGATTCCCCAATATTGATATCAGAAGGGAAAAAATGATGGAGTTAGGAAGCAAGGAACTAAGAAGAGCTATGACTCCAACCAACATAAAATCTATCTTTAAAAGGATGGGATATGGACCCTCAATTTTGATGCACTCATGGGCGACATGCATCCCATTGAGATGTATGAGATTGTTGAAACCAACGATGCTTCTGTAGTGCAGAACATCCTTAGTCTTTTGGGACTTGATGTTTCAACAAATGAACTTTCACAAACATTGCAGACTCCAACAGATACTCAAGTGCATGAAGGTTCAGAGAAACAACTTGAGGACATGGACAACCAACCCACACAAGAAGACATGGGGAATTTCACATTCCCATCTCCAACACCCACACCTCCAGAAGAAACAATGCACTATTATGTAGATTGCAACAATGAAAGTTAGGGTACACCGGACCAGGTGGAGTTTACTGACTCCCAAGTCAATGAAACAATTCAAACCAAAAGTGGTTCTCAGATCAGTAACTTCCTTAAGCTACCAACTCATAGAGTAAATGGAAGAACGAGAAAGTCTACTGGTCGTGCTCTTCGGGTGAGCTGGTAGTCTCAGTTGTTGACTGCTGATAGTTACATGACTCTCATAATGGAGTAGGAATGAAGAAAAATAGAACTAGAAGAATTAAAAATTAGAAAGAGGCAAAAAACTAAGGACAAAAAGGCAACACAAATTCTAGTCTTGGAGTAGAAGGAACAAAAGAAAATTGAAAAAGAAATTGAGCGCAAGGAAAGAGAGCAGCTGAAATAGTTGCAACAAAAGGAAAAAGAGTAGAAGAAGGAGCAAGAGAGGATACAAAAAGAACAAGAGAAGAAGAAAAGGGAGATCGAGGCTACCCATAGAGCATTGATGTGAGATAGACGCTTAAGCAATCTCGCAACTTCTTTATCTGATAACCACAATTACTTTTGAGATATAACCAATAATAACATCCCTCTATTTTCTGTAGACAATGTGTGTTTTAGTCCCAACTCATCTCAAGTTAGCGACACTCAATTTTCAGCTGGCCAGACTTCTTCACCACTAACGTCTTCAAATGTAAGTTTCACACAACTAACAAATGCAAATACAAATCAATTTATGGTAAGTCTAAATGCAGTAGCAGGAGATGAGAACACATCTCAAGATTCATTCCTTGGAGCATTTGATTGAGTTTGGGAGGGACCAACTGAAACAATGCCTTATATCTTCATTTTTTTTTGGGTTGTAGTTGGGGATGCCATTTTTATTGTGCTGCATCTATTTATAAATGTGAACTAAATCTGTTTATTATTTTGAACTAAATCTATTTATTAATGTGATGCAAGTACCCTGGTTGAATTTGTGGGTGAAAATTGTTTTACAATTGCATATTAAGGCACTCTAGTGTCGGGCCCATTGATGACTATGTCAATACCTTTTTTATGGTTTTATTATAATCTACATTTTAGAAAATTAATTGTATGTAGATATTCTATTTCAATTTTGTTTACCACAATTGCTATGTTTATAATATCTATTCTACATTTGTGAAAATATATTCTATGTAGATAATCTGTTTCAATTTTGTTTACAACAATTACCATGCTTATAATATCTATTCGACATTTGTGAAAAAATATTCAATGCTGATAATCTTATACAACATTTCATACAATATAGTCTATGATTATAATTTAACATTTGAAATTGCATGTGAATACATTTCATATAGTCATTAAAAAGGTCTACTAGACATGTCTAAAATCCACAACACTTTATAAGGAAATTCTTGATGTAATCTATCCTTTTGTATATTAGTAGCTCAATTGAAATTTACTTTTAGGCTATACCTCTATAGAAGATAACATGTATGTATGTATTATCTCAAGTTTATTTGTTTCGGTACATTATAGTTCACTTTTGTTTTGTGAATGGTAGAGATGGCGATGGAACCTATAAATTTTTGATGTTCCATCTCAAAGCCTTTTCACATTTTGGCTAATACCTATGGGGTTGGGAGTTTATTTTCTCTTCATGATTGAGGGGTTCTATTTCATTGCTGACTTCCTATTTCCTATTGCTGGTCACTTAAGAACATCTTGTGTCATTCACTGTCATCAAGTAATTGGTCCCTCATGCCTAGGTCTAAATGTTTTAATTTTTATAAGGATAAGTAGAGGGTCCCTTTTTGGCCTTTACATCCTTTGTATTTCATGACTTAGAAGTTTTTTGAGCCCCTTCACATCATCCTAGAGGGTCTCCTCCTTAGAACAACTTAAGCGCACGTGCTTAAGGTTTTCACTTCAGTCTCGTCAGCCATCTTACTTTATTGCTCATGGCTGATTACTTCAGAAGTGAATGTCTCGAATTGGCAATGACCGATGAAGCAATATTTCTTTGATATCGTTCATCGCAAATAGCTGCCAAAGCTCTTAATTTGAATTAGTGATGAGCGATTTTCCTTGGCCTTATGCTATTATTTTCATCATGTATCACTGATATGTTTTAAGTGCTAAGTTCCACATTAGAGATGCACAATACAAAAATGCCACTATGAAGATCTCTCATCACTAATTGCTTGCAAACTGTATGAGGAGAATTAGTGATGAGCGATGGCCTGATGTTTCTATATTTTATCGCTCATCATAGATTCATTCTTGAGCCTAATTTTCAAAACCACAATGAATGATGAGATTCTTTGAAAGGTTTCTTTCAGAGATATGATAAGATCTTATGTGCGATTCCTTTTGTACCATTTATTTTCATGTAGGTGTATGTGTCTAAATCTGATTTCTTCACTGCATCTCCCATCGCCAATAGGATCAAATGTGCAAATTTTTAATTATTGATGCACAATGGAAGGATAAACATGATCAAGGAACAGCCACAAATCTAAATGCTGAGATTTCATTGCGGGGATGTTGACATCGCTAATGAGGTCGATGAAGGATGAGATGCATCCGCGATAGGTGATGGCTATTGCTGGAGAAGGAAATAGGGTAGAATCCTGAGGACATTGTATAAAGCAAAATGAAAGTAGCGAGGTGAATTGATAACCATTGATGTGGTTTTAAAATAGGATGATCCAACGGACTAAACTTCATCGCGACAATACTTTCATCGCTGATTACACCCTAAAATTTGGGGAAGATCAGCGATGAGCGATGAAGTGTATAAGGACAAATTCTCTCTAAAAAACACTGGTCTTATGTACTTTGCCAATATTAATGAAGGGGCACGAATTACATTGGCGATACATGCTAACTTTCAGATCACGTATGATTAATCAAGATTAAAGGAGAACGTGGCAACATTTGAGGTGGTATCACTTTTTTCTAGGAACAAGTTGCTAATGGCTGAAAAAAAATGCTCATGATCGCCATAGGTGAAGTTTTAATTATTTTAAGATCAATAGCCTAGATTCAAAGTTGAGCTATTAAGTTATCAACTTTCTCGTGTGAGGAGTTCTTGAATCATTAATTTTGCATGCTCCAAATTGTCTATTTAATGTAGGTTGATCATTGTTCATTTTCACCATCTTTCTAGTCTCTAGTGAATGTAAGGCATAGTGTGAAGAGGAGTGAGAGGCTGTTTGTTTTTCTTAAGTTGAATATTGAGTGTTCTTGTCTTGATTAAGTTGGTTTTAAATTGGGTTCTCTAGTCTGGTGGAATTTCCATGCGGGGTTGGTTACAATTTTCTAGGCTTGTAGGTGTGTTTCCCTATAGCTTTGTCTTAAATTGTTAAATTTTGCTTGTTTTGGAGATGGGGAAAACTGGTGTGACAATTTGTCCTGTTAGAAAGTCTAGCCGACTCAATGTATTTGAGTATCATGAGGATATAACTGAGCAAGAAGCACAGGATTCTCCCAAGGTTTCAAAGGGTAAAAGGAGGGCTAGAGGTCATAAGAAGAAATTAATTATGCAGAGTACGCACAACTTGAGAAACATGACCATTCTAGGAGAAATGGTCAAGTTCAAAGGAAAGGAACTGGCTCAGCCAGATAAGAAGGCCAGGAAAAGGGATAAAAGTCATAGGGCCTACCTGGGAAAACATAATTTTCCTATTGTGCTCTTTGATACTCCTTCAGATGCTGAAGGTGACATTGAATTTGGATATGGCCAATACCTTCTTTCTATGGTGCCATATGGGAGCTCTGACGATGACGTGTTGATGGTCCCTCCAATTTCATCAAGGACAAGGAGCGGTCAGGCATTCTTTGATGCCGATGACTATGAATAGGGTCACCTCATTGTTTTTTATTTTGATGACACCATGGTCTTTGCATAGGAGGTATTTGTTTCAATATGTTTGTGGTTTGTCTTTTGCTCTTCCATGCTGATGTGGAGGTCCTCTGGTTGATATGATATGGAATCTTTTTTGTTCAACATGGACATGGTGACAGTGACTAATGGTATCCTGCACATGTGTTTTGTTTTTTTCCTCCCCTATTCTCTAATGATTGCATGAAACTACTTAGAAAGTTCTTCAAGGATGCAGTTGAAATTAGGTTTTTGAAATGAAATGAAAGGAAAATGAAATTGTAACTCATCTGGATGCTTATGGCTCCCCTGTTTATAAAGGGGATTTCATGGCTGATAAGAGAGAGAGTTTAGAAATTTTGAGTCCAAAATAGGTCAAGGTGAATGCTATGCTCTTAGAGAAAATAAAATGTAAATAGATACATTAGCAAATATATTAGAATCCGATCTAGGATGAAAGTTATACTGTATGAAGATCTTAAATATAGTTTTACAAAGTAATATCAACAATGAAAAGAATATTAGTTCTAAAATATTTCTCTCCTGCGTATCTTTCTTCTAAATTATGAATGAAGTTGTTAAGTATAATTTCATTTGTCTTCAGTCATTTGCATTGAATGAATGGGCTTGTTTTTTGCTTTATTTAAATGAGTTGATTTAATGCTAAAATGAGGCCATTAGTTTGTGGGAAAGGTATATAGGATTTGGTAAGGAAGAAATATTTTAAAACATAGTGAGTTAGATGCTACAAAGTGGCATGCTAATAGTCCATTAATTTCTGATGTTCAATCATAATTTCATTACTGATTTGCTTCAAGTTATGACTCTATTATTCCCTCAGATAGGGCACTGGTTATTTTATTAGTTTATCACATGGCCAACTGAGCTAGTAATGAATTTGGCTGAGGATTTGAAATGGAAATGAATTCTTAAATATACTTTAAATTGCACTACACCAACCTTATCAACGTATTCCTTGAAACAAATAGCAATTTCAAAAGAGGTCTGCCAAGCCTTAGATGATTTTGGTTTCTTAAGGAATACATTTGTGTGGAAATGCTCTTGATTAAGTTGAGATATTATGAGCATAAGTAGGATTACCCTCCTAGGTCTCACAAAGCCCGAAGAGAAGAAGTGAAGTTCTAAATGCTTCACTTAAGTGTTGGCCAATCCTCAACCTTGTTGATAATTAAGTTTTGGAAGATTCATAGGTAAGGATTGAGATTAAGTTTGGTTCTTAAAAAATAACCAACAAAAATGGCGACTCTGGGGAACTGCTTGGGAAAATATCGGCAGTCCAACAACTTGTCTTGATAGAGTCACAAAGGTTCTAAATACAATGTTATCACTGATAGTGAGTGGTAACTTTGAAGAACTCTATACCTGTAAGAAAAACAGAGGGTGAAAGAAGAAGAATCTCAAAATGGAATCAATTGATGGAAGCGCCTTCATATGGTTGAAGTTTCATCCTCTACAAAGGAAAAAGTGACTCTATGTGAAGAACGTGATAAAGTGTGATACCTGCAAATATATCCAAGTATTTTCCCTTTTGGTTTTCACTTGAAATAAGAAATAATTATGTATAAGAGTCATTTAGAGATATGGAAGAAAAACTTTATTCCTAATTCAATGAGTTAAAGCACTAAGGAATGGAATAGTTATGGTCATATTGCATACATCTGAGTTAAATTTTGTAAGAACCTAAATGAAATGTAAGAAGTATGCTTACTTTTGTAATATGCCTTTCAAATATTGTAAAGGAATAAACTACACTTGAGCTATGCATTTACCATAGTGTTAGTTTGAAGAATAAATAGAGATACAAAAGAGATGTACTATTCCCCTGTATTCTCTGGTAAAATGTCAAATACAAATATTCCAGTCTTGCAGCTCCTAGAATACCCACAAAGGAAGTTCTATATTGAGAGATATAAGTCTTTAAGCTTTGGAGATATCATAGGTTTCCCTAACAAGATTCTTGATGATGTTAGGAAACATTTACCAAAGTTTGTAGGGAAAAAATATGAGACAACTTCTAAGCACTTAAATGCATTCACAGATGTGATGGGTGGCTTTGAAATAAATCTTGAGGATGTTATCATGAAGTTGTTTGCTCAGTCATTAAAAGAAGATGCCCAAGACTAGTACTCATATTTACCAGAAGGTTCTATAGTTTCATGGAATGCAATTATGATAGCATTTATAGAACAATTTGGTGAAAGGATTAGTCCAAATGAGGTAAGAAGAATATTTAGGGAAATCAAACAAGAGGAAGAAGAGTTAATCCCTTTTAATCTTAGATTCATGAGAGTAGTAAATGATATTCCTGAGTATTTAAGACCTAGTGATGCAGAATGATTCTTACATATCTAGGTGCTTTTGACAATAAAATGAGTTATTTGATAAGGGATAAAAAACCTACAACATTGTAGCATGCATATTGTATTGCTATGGATATAGAAAATACTATTAAGTACTCAATGATGAAAGGGTATATGGCTACAAGTGTTTGTCCTCCTGGTACACATTATAAAGATGAAGTAAATAGGAAAGAAAAGGATGATCAATCTAATGGTAATATGGATGATTCATTTTGTTCATCCTCACAACATATTAATCTTAACCAGAATCAAGACAACTTTTAGCAGTGTTTAGATAATAATGATCAAGAATTGATAATTTATAAGTTATCTAGTATGAAAAGAAGTAAAGAGGAATCACCAACAAAATTACTAGAAAGGTTTTTGGATTCCTTGTTAGAAATCCCTAAAAGGTTGAGACCTAAGGATGCAATTTACATTGACTTTTTTTGTGACATATATGAGCTAGGGCTTAGTCTAAGGAATTAAAACCTCAGGATTTTGATCAAATAATTGATTGGATCAAAATTGCTGAGGAAGAAAAGCATGATTATGAACAAACTGTGAGGTTTCAAAATAGCAATAATGATACCCTTAGTAACAAAGATCAAAAGTTCACTCAAGGGATAAATGGGAATATATTTGAGGGTAAACATATGCATGATAGTACAAGTGATGATATTGTCATATTTGCTGATACTGTTGGTGTATTTTTTGAGGCTAGTAATCAGGGTAATGAAGGTGGGAATTTTAATTATTCTCGCAAGGAATACAATTTTTTGTGTGAGGAAAACTTGAAAGCACCTTTATTTCCCCAAGAATTTGATTGTGTCAATACTCATGGAATTCTGCCTTTACTAGTAAATACATGTATTTCAAATGATCAAATCTTGCAGAGTACTCTAAGTGTTCCAGAATCAGAACTTCCTAATGATCTGATTGGTATTAAATCTGAAGACAAGAGTGCTTATCTTTAGACTCTGGAACCTGATTTTGATGACAAGATGGGTACAAACAGTCAAGAGGGGTGGATTTTTGATTTTTTACATGAAGTAGAAATACGATGTGTAGATATTAATATAGACATGGTTGTTTCTAACCAAAGTTCTACTGGAGAAGGAAATGAAAAAGTCTACTTGAAAGAGTAGAAGTTATGTCATCATGAATTAGTAGAAATATCATTTGAAAACATAGTTCAAAACCCCACTTCTAGTCATATCAATTTTGAGTTAGTTGATCCATCTTTTGAAAAATTTTGATTCTTGTTGAAAGATGATGACTAGGAGGAAGAATCAAATTATGGTATGGGTCCTACAACAAAAAAAAAATTTGATCTCTGGAATCATGTGAGTGATGCTAATTGTGAGAAGGATTGTGCTTTAAGAGACAATGAAAATACCTTGGATTATGAGAAATTGATTTTTCAAGAAAATGAAGCATGGGGCAACATGATTGATTTATATTGTTCTAATGCATATGAATATCAGTTTGAAGAGGAACCTATGTATCAGTGCTTCTTGTTTATTACACAAGATGGGTATGATGTTGATCTAGATGAATCTGTTATCAGTCAGGTGGACTATGAATGTTTTCTTTCCCAAACCAATTAAGTGAGCATTTGATGAAAAACAATGATAAGTTGAATCAGGTGGAATGCTACACTAATCATATGTTCCAGTTAACCCCTAGTTACAATGCACAAAGGGACATAAATGAGAGAGATAAGTGCAAGCTAAAGCACATGTCTATGATGGTTGAGCATAGTAGTTGTAGCATGATCAATTGGTGGACTCTTCATGGTATTTTTTTTAGATTGGGCATGATGCAAATGGTGGAAAACAAGGTTTTTGACAGAGGTAAACACCAGTTTTAAGATTGGCCTGGCCCTATATCTTATGTAAATATTGTACCTATGTTGCTTGGTTTTGGTTCTCTTGCTTTGTCCTTGGTTTTTGGTTTTTGTTTCGGGTCTTCTTCACCTGATATTTTTGGGATCTTTCCATGCCTACAAGAGGCATACGTCCCCAGTTAGAGCCATTAATGGAACCTGCAAAATTTTGATGTTCCATCTCAAAGCCTTGTCACGTTTTGGCTGATACCTATAGGGTTGGGAGTTTATTTACTCTTCACAATTGAGGGGTTCTATTTCATTGTTGACTTCCTATTGCCTATTGCCAATCACTTAAGAAAATCTTGTGTCATTCACTATCGTCAAGTAATTGGTCCCTCACGCCTAGGTCTGAATGTTTTAATTTTTATAAGGTTAAGTAGAGGGACCCTTTTTGGCCTTTACATCCTTTGCATTTTGTGACTTAGAAGTTTTTTGAGCCCCTTCACATCATCCTAGAGGGTTCCCTCCTCAGAACAACTTAAGTGCACATGATTAAGGTTTTCACTTAAGTCCTGTCGACCATCTTACTTTATCACTCATTGCTGATTACTTCAGAAGTGCATGTCTCAAATTGGCAACGAGCGATGAAGCAATATTTCTTTGATATCGCTCATCGCAAATAGATACCAAAGCTCTTAATTTGAATTAGTGAAGAGAAATGTTCCTTGGCCTTATGCTCTTATTTTCATCGCATATTGCGGATATGTTTTAAGTGCTAAGTTACACATTAGTGAGGCACGATACAAAAATGTCACTATGAAGATCTCTCATTGCTAATTTCTTGCAAACTGTATGAGGAGAATTAGCAATGAGCGATGGCCTGATGTTTCTATATTTTATCACTCATCACGGATTCATTCCTGAGCCTAAGTTTCAAAACCGCGATGAGTGATGAGATTCTCTAAAAGGTTTCTTTTGGAGATATGACAAAATATTATGTGCGATGTCTTTTGTACCATTGATTTTCATGTAGGTGTATGTGTCTAAATCTGATTTCTTCACTGCATCTCCCATCGCCGATAGGAGCCAGGGTGCAAAATTTTAATTAGTGATGTGCGATGGAAGGATAAATGTGATAAGGACGGACCACAAATTTGAAGACTGATATTTCATCGTAGGGATGTTGACATCGCTGATGAGGCCGATGAAGGACAAGATGCATCCACGATAGGTGATGACTATTGCTAGAGCAGGAAATGTGGCAGAATCCTGAGGACATCGTATAAAGCAAAAGGAAAGTAGTGAGGCAAATTGATAACCATTGATGTGGTTTTAAAACAAGATGATCCAACAGACTAAACTTCATCGCGACAATACTTTCATCACTGATTGCACCCTAAAATTTGGGGAAGATCAGTGATGAGCGATGAAGTGTATAAGGAAATATTCTCTCTAAAAAACACTAGTCTTATCTACTTCACCAATATTAATGAAGGAGCACGTATTAGGTTGGAGATACATGCTAATTGTTAGATCATGTATGATTAATCAAGATTAAGGGAGAACATGGAAATTGTGAACACCTAAAATGACCTAGGCCTGCAAGCTTCATTTTTTACCACTTTCATCCTAGCATAATTATGACTGTTTAATTATGTCCTTGAGTCCACATTAGGCTATTGATTAAATAATTCATAATTGTTTAATTAATTCATATCATTTATTCTTCATGATTATTAAAATAAATAAAATCATTTATTTGTTAAATAAATCATTAATTGTCTAAGTCTTCTAATTAAAATAAATTTCTAAATTTGTTTAATTATCTTTATTCATTAATTGTTCCTGATTTTTAAATAAATGAATTTCATTTATTTATTTAATATGTCACTAATCCTCACAATTAAATAAATTCATTAATTTATTTAATTCTTAATCATATCTTCTAAATTAAATAATTATCTTTAATTATTTAAATTGACAAAATTAATATTCCTCTCATTTTAAATAAATGAAATTATTTAAAATGTCATCGCAATCTTAACTGACAGTCCATTTTGGTAAATAATCTAAAAAAGATTATTTATTTGTCTCACAAAATTCATATTTTGAGTTGATTGGTAGCTTTCTTCCAAAAATCAAATAAAGCAAGCAGGTTCTTGATTTTAATCAAATTTGCTTTTCAGTCCATCTTTTATAAATCTCACAAAGCAGGCTATCTTTATCTTCTCAATTTTGAAAATCTTTATTTTCAAAATTAATTATCTCCTCTTTTCTCCACCACTAATTCGATTTTCTCAAATAACATCTTGACCACTCACTTAAGGATTTTTCCCTAACCCTAATTAGGGATTATCAAATGAAATCTTGTCCTTTGATTTTAGGTTTCTGTCAAGAGTCGATCTCGTCCGTCCATTCAAAATTGTGTTTTCTATAAAATGACAATTTTGTTCAGAATTTGGGACCACTTCATTAATATAGGCATTATAGTCATTTAGCATTCATAGTTATTATTTTCATTTATCATATTGTCATAGGCATAGGAATTTAAGATTCAAATCCTTCAAAGCTTGTTTAGGACAATGGCATAGTCAAGATTGCTCACACACTCGATCTGAGGGCAACACAAATCAACAAGTTAGAAGGTGTAATGGAGATCAACCATGGAGATTGAAGACATTGGGTGAGATTGTTCTATTTTCTGTGTTTTCATTTATTTTCCTTTGCACTTCATTACTTCTTTGGGTTTTATTATTGTGCTTTCAATTCATTGAATCTAATCCTTA
>VDFB02078802.1:0-27171 GCA_007258455.2 Sequoia sempervirens | reverse complement strand
TGACAATCCCACCTTCTAGTGGTGGTGAGGTATTGTGAATGCCTTCTTCATTAATATTTGGTGGAAGACTTGATGATATAGTTCCATCTTGATTTGATGGATCAAAATCATTTCTAATTCTAAAGAAAGACTATATGGTAACTCTATATTTTGGGCATTTTGATGGCCTCCCAGTCTCTTCACCTCCCTGAGGAGTCTTACCCTTGTTTCAATTTCTACTCAACATCTTGATCTCTCATTTCGAATAAAAGCTAGAAAAAATGTCTTCTTGTTTAAGAAGGACAGATCTTCTTGTTTAAGAAGGACAAAGAATATAGATCCTATTCTCTACTCAATATCATCTTTAAGATTGAAGCAAGAATGGAAAAGAGATAAAGAAATCTTATAACACTATGAAGAAATGATCACTCATCCTTAAGTTTAGGTTTTCACTGACTTGCTATTCGTTAATGCAGGAATGCCTATGTTGTAAGTTTGTAACTTGCCTTAGACGATCAACTTCAAGGTTCCAATTCCAACTTTCGAATGGAGAACTCGCAAGTTTAGAACTAAACAAAATGTTTAAGAATAAATAACAGTTTTGATTGTGTTTATATCAATCCATATTTGGAAAATTATGTGAGATTTTTAAATGGTACATTAAAAATTTGGTGAATCCTACATGATTATACAACGATACATTTAAGTCTTGGGCAAATCAAACCTCGATAGAACAAATACATTGTAATTTTCAAGGCGATTATGGTCCTACGATTAGCATGGAGGTTTCATAGCAATTGGCGAAATGTGTCATCAAATGTAATTTTTTTAATGTTATTGGCGAAATGGGTCCTCATAAGCAACTATTTGTAAATTTTAATTAGCGAAATGGGTCTTGATACATAATGTTTTTTTAATAGTATTGGTGAATATGTTGGTGATTTATTACATGCTTCTGAGATTCCAAGCAAAAATATTAATCGATCCATTTGAAATGCATAGTTTGTTGTGGTGGATTTATTACTTAAATATGCCTCATAAAATAAATAGATGGTGAATGGCCATGCATTGGATCGATAATTCGTAAAATAATGTATATGTATGTATGCATGTATGTATATATATATAAATGTGTATATATATGTGCATATATATATGTGTATATGTATATATATATGTATATATATATATATATGTATATGTATGTATGTATGTATGTATATATACACACACACACATATATATATGTATATCCTCCCTCTTTCTATCCATATCTCTCCCTCTCCCTATCACTTTCTCTTTCTATATCTCTCAACTTTTCTATCCTCTCTTTATTTCTCTCCCTCTCTCCCCCCCTCTCTATATATTTATATACATCTCTCCCTCTCTATATCTATGTCAATATCTCTCACTCAGACACACACTCCTTGTTTAGATCCTTCCCTATCTCTATCTCTATATCTCTTTCACACACACACACACACACTCATTGTTTCTCCCTCCCAATCTCTATCTCTATCTCTATCTCTATCCCTATCTCTCTCCCCCTCTCTCTATCTCTCTCCCTCTCTATTAATTGTCTTTTTCACATCCTTTATCTCACTCTTGCCCCCTCTATTTATATCTTCCCATATCTCCCTCTTCCTCTCTATTTATATCACATTATCTCTCCCTCTCTCTCTTATTTACTCCATCTCTCCCTCCATCTCTCCTACTCTCTCTTTATACATATATCCCTCTCTACCTCTCTCTCTATATCACTTCCTATATCTTTATATTTCTCTCTTAATCTCCCCCTCTTTCTATCTCTATCTCTCCCTCTTCCTCTCCCTCTCTCCTTCCATCTCCCCCTTTATATATTTATCTTGTTGTCTTTGTCTTTGTCTCTCTCCCATCCCTCTATATATTTCCCAATTTATATTTATCTCTCTATCTCTGCTTTATATTCCTATCTCTCTCTCTCTTCCTCTCCCTATTACTTCCTCTTTCTATATCTCTCTACTTCTCTCTCCTATATCTATTTTTGTCCCTCCATCTACCTCCCTCTCTATCCATTCTACCTCTCTCCGCATCTCTCTTACTCACACACACACACACACACACACACACACACACACACACACACACACACACACACACACTCCTTGTTTCTCCCTCCTTATCTCTTGCTCTATCTCTATCTCTCCATATTTAAATTCCTACATATCTCCCTCTATCTCTATCTCATTATATATCCATCTCTCTCTACCCATATATCTTTCCCTCTCTCTACCCCTCTCTATATATCACTTCCTATATCTTTATATTTCTATCTCTCTCTCTCTCATTCTCTCCCTCTCTCTCCCTCTCTATATATTTATCTCTTCCATCTCTATCTATCCCTTTTTCCTCTCTCTTTATCTCTCCCTCTCTCTCTCGCCCCCTATATCTCTCCCTCTTTCTATCTCATATCTCCCTCTCTCTCCCTCTCTCTCCTTCTCTCCCTACTACAAACATAAGATTAGCCTATTGGTAATGAATCCTTATTATCTTCCTAATTCAGAGGTTTTGTTTTAGTTGTGTTGGGATCCCTATAAGTGGATGCATAGTTGATTTGAAGCTACCACTTCTCCATTGAGACCTTTGTTGCACAAACAACATCATTATCTATGTATGAAAAAATAGACACAAAAATTCCCCAATTAACCTTCCACACTTCTTCGATGTACCCATTGCACACCAAGATGTGATTGCTAGTATTTATTATAAATTAACAATTACCTACAATTTATCTAAATTAATTTATAATTATTTAATTTAATTATCCAAAAGAACAACATTAATAAGAGAGCATTAAAATATTATAAAAAACCATAGCAGTTTTTCATATTATGTACTTAAAAGAAAACATTCTCTTTAGCTAAAGAGTGTTCATGAAAAACCCTAAGCAGTTTTAGAGTTTATACTTTACAATTATCTATTTAAATAATATAATTGGTACAAAAAGTATACTTTCTTTGTAAAAAAAAGCTTCAATAGTTTTTGATATGTATACTTTTTTCAAAAATGAAAAAAACTAATGCTTGTGAAAGAACCTCGGTAGATTTTCAGTATACTTAAACTTTTCTAGCTTTAACCGGTGAATGAAGTACTGCTGCTATTTGGATGGCCTACTTCATTGACTGCACTCAACAGATTCTGGACGGATGTATGATCCTCTAAATTCCCATATGCCCTGCCGTACACAATCTTTTCAAGCATGCTCTCCACCTCTCTCATTGTTGGTCTATCCCCTGGATATTGCCTTGTGCATTGCAGTCCCAATCCAATAAAACTACGCAGACAACTGCCATGATCAGTGGATTCCAACTCTGCACTACTATGTAATTCATCAACCAACAACTCTCTGTCCACCACTCCCTCCACTGCCGCAGGGAATGCTCTTCTCACCCAGCTGGGCAAAGTGTTATCTCCAGCAAACATACCGGCAGTAGGCCTCTTTTTAGTCATCATTTCAAGGATGAGAATCCCGGAGCTGTAAACATCTCCCTTGGCAGTCACTTGTCCTCCCATTCCATACTCTGTAATAGTTAAAAGTGATTTCAGTGTTGAGAACATAACTAATATATGAAATTAAAAAGCAAAGACAAAGACAAATTCAAAACAATGATGGGCTTGGGTGTTTACCTGGAGCAAAGTAGCCTATTGTTCCCTTCAGTCTGGACGTGCTGCTACTTTCAGAAACAGGGGACGTCAATAGACGAGAAATTCCAAAATCAGTTACATGGGCTGTCATGGTTTCGTCCATTAACACATTTGAAGGCTTCAAGTCGCAATGAAGAACGGGGGGAGAACAATCGTGGTGTAAATATGCAATCCCATGTGCTATATCAAGTGCAATGTTGAGTCTCATCTTAAGACTCAAGCTACACCCTGTTTCATCCTTGTGCAAGTGTTGTTCCAGGCTACCATTTGACATATATTCGAGTACCAGAGCGCTGAAATCTTCAGTTGAGCAAGAGGACAAGACTTTTACAAGATTGCGGTGCCTGATTTTGCTCAGTATCCTGCATTCTCTGACAAAATTGTTGTATGAATTTTGAGGGTCCTGGTCAAAGACCTTTATAGCTGCCAATGTGTTATCATACAAGAGCGCTTTGTAAACCGACCCGAAGCTACCCTCGCCTAACAAATTACCAGCACTAAATCCTTGGGTTGCTCTTTGAAGTTCCTGGCTCGAGATTTGCATGAAACCTCGTCCCAAGAAACTATCCATAACTGGTGCTATTTTCATTCTTCTGTAGAAAAAGTAAAATGCGCCCAAAATGTAACATAATGCCAAAAGTGTGCCAATTGAAGCAACCAAGACAATGTTTCTGTTGCACCCGTTACAGTTTCTGGCAAAGCTAGTGCAATTTGGTAAATTCAACCAGCCTGAGGCTGCACATAATCCCGGATTGCTCAAAAATGATGTTGCGCTTAGGTTTCGGAAAGCTGCTTGATTTGGGACTGATCCACTCAAGTTGTTGTAGGAGATATTTAAATGGCGGAGCATTGTGAGATTTGCAATAGAACTTGGCACTGGCCCTGACAACTCATTGAAAGACAAATCAATGCTTTCAAGGCTCTTAAGCTGCCCTATTGATATTGGCACTATTCCCTCCAATTTATTTTTGGCAAGATTCAGATATTGCAATTCCACGCAGCTGCCAATATCGCCAGGAATTGGTCCAGAGAGTTTATTGCCAGAGATATCTATGGCCTGGATATGTTGCATTCCTCCCAGAGAAGGCAATTTTCCTGTCAATGAGTTGTATGAAAAATTGAGATAAAACACCAGTGAACGGAGGCTTGAGATCTCCATAGGGATATTTCCTGTGAGGTTGTTGTATGAGAGGTCAATCATTTCCAGGCGGAAACATTGCCCAATGGCATCCGGTATCCTTCCTGTCAGCTTGTTATGACTGAGGTTAAGTCCCCTCAGCTGTTGCAGACTTCCCAAATACGAAGGAATGTCTCCAGAGATTTGATTTAGCTGAAGCCATAGATATCCCAGGTTTACCAGCATGCTAAACTCTGGTGGAATGTTGCCTTGGAATTTGTTGAAGCTCAAGTCCAACCATTGTAGATTCTTCAGACGGCCTAATGCACTCGGAACTTTGTCAATAAAACTGTTATTACTAAGACGGAGATCGAACAAACCTGTAAGGTTTCCAATCTCTTCTGGTATATTGCCAGTGATATTATTGCTACTCAAGCGAAGTTTTGATAGCCTAGGAGAGAGGTTTGCTATGCCCCTTGACAAAGTCCCATTGAAATTGTTCCGTGATAGAACGAGGTGTTCGAGGATGGAGCAGTTGGAGAGTACATCTAATATACACATTGTAGCACAGTGTCCGCTTGACAAGCTATTACCCACAAGATACAGTTTTTTCAGAGCAGTTAGCATTCCCAATTCTTCAGGCACCGGGCCACTTAACAGATTATCTGAGAGATCAAGAGTTGAGAGCTGAGAACAATTTCCCGGAGACTTTGGGATCACTCCACTGAATTGATTAATTCCAACAAGAACTCCTTGTAAGTTAGAAAGCTTGAGGCCAATATCTGAGGGAATGGAGCCCACAAAACTGTTATATGTCAGTCCAAGCTGTTGCAGTTGTGTACAGTTTAAGAGAAAAGGGAAAATATTTCCCTTGAAGTGGTTTTCATCAAGCCAAAGTTGTTGTAAGCGAGTCAGCATCCCCAATTCTTGGGGTATTGCTCCGATCAAATTGTTAAATTGCACTGAAAAAAAATTAAGCGCAGAACAACTTCCTAGAGATCTTGGGATGCTGCCGCTGAACTGATTCATCGTCAATTCCACTTGTTGCAATTTGGGTAGCTTATAGCCTATAAACTCTGGAATTGTACCTTCAAACTTCTTGTTCCCTAGCAAGTTAGCAACAATACCTCCAGTTCAGAACAGTTCGAGAGAAAATAAATTGGTCCTCCAAAGCTATTATTAGTTAACCACAGTTGCTGCAGTCGGGTAAGTGAACCCAATTCCGCTGCAATGGTGCCATACAAGTGATTGGTAGAGAAATCCAGCACCTCCAGAGATGAACAGTTCGCCAGAGCCGTGGGAATGCTACCTGTAAGACTATTGTTATGAAAGACAATCTCCTTCAATCTCCATAATTTGCCAAACTCCTTGGGGATGCTACCGTTGAGTTTGTTGGAGTACAGATACAGATATTGTAATCTAGTCAATCTCGTTAATATCTCAGATGAAATTGGTCCTTCAAGCGCATTGTCGCATAACGACAAAAAACGCAAATTTGAGCCGTTACTCAGAGACTTGGGGATGCTGCCAGTTCAAAGATTATAGCCAAGATCTAATCTTCTAAGCGCAGTGCAATTTGCCAAGTCTCGAGGGATAATACCGCTCAAATTATTGGAAGAGAGGTGGAGTTTTTGCAACTTGTGCAAAGAACTAAGCTCTGAGGGAATGTTTCCGCTCAAAAAATTATTGTTCAACCGGAGTTCTAAAATATTTGTGCATTCACCCAGACTAATTGGAATTGAACCTTGCAAACTGTTTTCATATAGCTTAATGTACTGCAGCTTCTCTAATTTACCAAGCTCATGGGGAATGAAGCCAAAAAAACGGTTATTAGACCGGTCAAGAATTGTGAGGAAGGACATATTGCTAATGTGAGGTGGTATAGTACCAGCCAGACTCCTGTATTTGAGAACCACACTTACAACCAATTGATTCTGATCACAACTTATTCCAGTCCAGTTGCAAATGTTATTTCCATTTACCCAGTTGGATAAGGAAAGACTTGGATCCATTTTTACAGATATTTTTAATTCAAGCAAAGCTTCTGCATCAATCTGCTTCTGGAATTGCAACTCATTGGACGAAAATGTAACAAAGATAAAAGTAGCGAAGATGAGTAAAACAATGAACTGACCTATTTAATTCATTGGCCTTTCCAAATTATTCATATCTGAGAGTAGAAATAATCCAGCTGCAGTTGGAATTGCTTACTCCTCCTCGTGAATCCGTGAATAGATAAAAGATTCATTGCCCCTTTTATCGAAAGTTTCATGAGAGAACTTTTCAATGGAAATTGGAAAACTTCAGCGTATACGTATACAGAAGTTATGGTTTTGCGAATGTGAGGGCTTTTGCAGTGAACATAATGTTGTTGTCGTTATGGTTTTGGACAGTCGTTGACCCCTACAACTTGGGTTTACCATGAGGAGAACCTGATTGAGCGCTCACCTTCCAATGATTTCATACACTTGTCAAATCTAAGTGACTTAATGGTTTACTGTAATTGTAAATACTTACTAACTGATATTCCGAAAACTGTGGAATTCGGAGCTCCATTCTCGGACGGCAATAATTTTATAATTGAAAGAAAAGGGGAATTGTATTAAGGCCGGCTATGTCTCATGATAGACCATTTCGATGCTCCCAATTTAAAAAATATAGTGTAATATAATATTTTAAAAAATTATTTCATAGATTTTTATTTTTAGATTAATAAAACATTCTAAAGTTTTATTGAATAGCTAGTAGTTACAAATATTTTAACATCATCATCTATATTTTTCAATTTAAATATTTAGGTTATATAAAATGATTTCTTATTTATATTTAATTAATAGAATTATAAACGTTTATATCGATTACTAATTCAGTAGTATTTTTAAGTGTTGTTATTAGTTTCTAAAAATTAAGATGAGATAATTTAAGAGATATTTAATAATTTTTTAATGAAGAAGTGATTTTGAATATGGTAAGCTCATTTCTATTTATTTTATTTGTTGATTATAATTTTGTTTGGTCTATGATTTTCATTATTTTTGTTTTGTGTGGATGAAAGAAGTCGCCCTAGATGCAAATCTAGGGTAGTCAATGGGAAGCGAAAATTAAATGTCAAGAATAACAAAATAAAATCCACACTCAATAGATCATTCACTAAGGAACACCAACTACCAATGGATGTCTCTAAATCACTTAAAATATAATATATACAATATTAAGTAAAAGAAGAATGAAAAATATAACATCTCATTGTATAGATGTAGTTGGAATCTTTCAATTTGCAAAACTATTCTCAATATTATGTAGAAAGAGTCAACATTATATAGGCTATTACAAGTTAACAATTTCAAGACCATAAATATTGATAACTTGATGGATTCAATAAAACGTTGATATTCTTATGGATAAATAAGAAAATTTCACGGCTATTTAATATTCAACATATATATATATATAGTATAAAAAAAATTGTACGCTCTTCAAGATAGTGCAATTTCATTATTAATTTGGACCTATTTTGGTACCCCTACATTAAATTCCCCTTTAAATCATCATTAATAGGCACCTAAGACCCTTTATTTCGGATCTCGAGGTTGATTTCAACAAAATAACTCGACAAAATCATCAAAAACACAAAAATTTCCAAAAACCCACCTCAAAAATCTAGGGTGGGACTCATACGCCACCCTAGGCATATGAGTCCCCCTAGGTGGGACCCATACGCCAGGCCTGGCGTATGAGTCCCATTTGGGGCATTTTTAGGGTTTGAGAGGGAAAATCAACTTTTTAAATCAAATTTTTGGTTGATGTCGGCTTTTGAGATCTAAATAACAGTAAATTAATTGTAAATGCCTATATAAGCAAGCTTCTAAATCATTTTTTCATCTAAGCAAGCATTGAGAAGAGAAATTTCAACATCCAAGCATTCAAGCATTCTTCACAAGAGCATTCAAGAGTCAATAATCAGTAAAGTTGAACCCTTGGAGCAACATTACTGTGTTTTTGTAGGTCTTCAAGCTCACTTTCATTCAAGATCTAGCATTGTCAAGGGTTGATTATGGTTTCCTATGGTGAATCATGATGAATTCTAGGTTAGGGAGATGCAACTAGCCATCAAGCCAAGCCTAATGACTTGTTTCCTAAGTGATTACATCCTCCATTGTCACTCTACTTTCAACCTAAGAAAGGTACATGCATCATTAGGACTCATTTAAGGTGATTAGAGATCTCCTAAAGTAAGTCATTCATTATCCAAACTTCATTCATGCATCTTGTTCTTGCACATTAGAATAGGATTGCATTGCATTTCAGATTTCCTAATCTTGACATGCTTGAGGTTAGGATCTACATTCCTATTTACATTCATGTTTTATTGTTTCTATGAAGGTTTAATTACCAAACTAGGGGTTTGACCGAGGCAAACCACCCATAAGCAAATCAATTTTATATTTTTTTTTGTAGGTCTTTTTGTAGATTTGGATCCATAAATCAGTTTGGAAGGAAAGAGTAGGTGTTGGAGTATAGATCTGAACTTCAAATTGCTAAAAAAGCGAAACGAGATTGATATGCCAGAAGTGGCGTATGAGTACCACTACAAGATTTTTTCAAGATTTTTGCAGTTTCAGATACCCTTTTTCTAGAAACATGTTCTTGTATAGAAACCCAGATCTGGGACTGATATGCCCAGACTGGCATATGAGTCCCAGTGTGCCAAAATATTAGTTTTTTTAGTGTTTAAAAGCTCATTCCATCCTTCTTCAGGTTTCTAGGTGCATACTTTTGAGATCTCACCTTTCTGTTTTGGTTTTCATGCATTTCTAGGTCATTTAGTGAAAGATTGCATCACACTAGGTTTTAGGATTTTGACTTGCATTTCATTTGTCTTTGCAAGCCCTAGCTTGATGGTTAATCCCTCATTAGTCTATAATCAAATCCTAGTGCAACCCTATATAGCAAGATCTATTTCTTCTTTGCATTGAGATCATTAGGGTTATCCTTGAATGAGAGTGTTGGAGTTTTTTTGTTCTATCTCCCAAGCATAGAATCTCCCACAACAACAAAATTATTCCTTTCATTTTGGTGAACCTGCATTTAGAACATCAAAATTTTGATTTGGAGTGCATCATCATCCTAGATCTTGCTTGCATTAACATTGCATTAGGGTTTGCATTAGTTAATTAGCATTCTAGGGTTTCTAATTCTTGCATCAGTGAAAGTGCATCTCAAATCATTGAAAATCATATAAAATCTATATTTTCACTTAGGTTACAGATCATACAACATAAAAAGCACAAAAAGCACTTTAAAATCTCTGAAAATTGTGCCATAAACCCCCACTAGGATTCATACACCCCTATGGGCGATTTATTCCTAGTGCAGATCCAAAAATGCACTTTACAACATTAATTTCTCTATTTTTTGGGTTTCTGATTATTGTTATTGCCTTTCTGTTTCAGTTAGAAGAGTTCCTGTTTCATGTATTTTGTTAGATGTAGCTTAATCTAGTTTCATTGCAATTGTGGATAAAATTAGGTTATTACATTTTTCATTTTTAGTATTAGTTCAAAGTTCAATTAGAGTAGATTACATTTGGCATTTGTTAGAAAATAAAAACCAAAAACACCTATAAACCAATGAACCACTTGGAGAAAGCTTAGTTATTTGAGTATGTCAAATCTCTCTTTCCAAGTTAGCATAGCCTTCAAGCCTTTTAGTAGTGATGACTTTGACATGTTAGATGAAGCCCTTGAGGATTTCATCTCACAAATTTCATCCACTAAGGCTTATTATGACAAACCGAGACCAAGAGAAGTTTATGTGATTCAACCTCAACTTATCCTTTACCCACCTTCACACAAACCTCAAACTAGAAATAAGCCTGAATTTACCCTTTACCCACTGAAGAACAATGTTTTGAAACAATCAAGTAACAATACCATTTCTCATACATAGAACACTCGAAACAATCTGCAACCAAAACAACCAACTCTAACAATCTTACCTTTGCCTAATCCCATTTTTCCTAGTTCTCCTCGTTTAACTTCACATAGTGGGAAGGAGTATGATCTTGTTGACTGACTTAAAAGTACTCCTACAAAGATATCCCTATGGGACCCAATTCAAAATTCATCTAATTATCGCACTATGCTTCAAACAAATTTACAACAAGTAATGGTTCTTTTTATTCATAAACAACTTTACGAATAAAAAGAACCCTTGTTGACAATGGTTTCACTCTTAATGTGTGTAGTGTGACACTTTTTGATAAACTTAGTGTGGATAAGTCAAAGATTCAACCTGATTCCTTGTCGATTAATGGATTTGATAACATAGGAAAACAACCATTAGGTGTGATTACTTTACCTATTACAGTTGGAAAGGCTACCTTGCAAACCCCTATTCATGTAATGCTCGATAATCTTTCATATAACCTTCTTTTAGGGAGACCTTGGATTCATTAAATGCATGCAGTTCCTTCAACTATTCATTGTATAATGAAGTATGTTGGTTATTTTTTAAGAACCAAACTTATTCTTACCACATACCTATGAACTTGCTAGAATTCAATTATCAGTAAGGGCAAGGATTGGCTAGCACTTAAGTAAGGGTTCTTAGGCCTTTACTTCTTCACTTTAGGCTCTGTAAAACCTAGGAGAGTAATCCTAAAGATTGTAATATAGATATTGGTGTGTATAGGTATCAAACATAGGACAAACAGATGATTCTCCTTAAATTTTTTAAAAGACGCAATATCCTGAAGATTTGGCTTATCTTCATGGCAGTGACTCAACTTAAACAAGAGAAAATCTAATTCATTAAGATTCACACACACACCTAGAAAGAATTTTACAAGTTGATTGTTTGTTTGTGATCAGCTACTAAGTCGGTCACCACAACTGGAGTATAATTACTTTGCTAAACCAGTGCCATATTCTTGGGACAGAGTCAAACTAAATACCCATATGACCAGATAACAATTTTATCTATGATAATACCCAAAGCCTTGAAAATACTGCATTACAATATTCCCACTTGTTATTTCCACAATTCACGTCTTACCAACATCCTCATACATTATTTATTTCAAACCTATTGTGATATTCAATCATTTGCATACATTCATTGAAATGATAAGCAAGAATAAAACAACACATCCATTGGAAACCAACAGAGACAAATAAGATAACCATTGATTATATTATCTATAGTCTACATAATATGTACATAGGAGAGTGATATGCATAAACTTCATACTATTCTACTATATGTATATCATTGTAATTATCATAGAACCATATATGTATTCACTGACTTCATCCTTAGAATATATTACTGGAAAGTTCAATATCCATTCTTTTTCTGTGTGTAACCCCTTCAAGATAAACTACCTATTGACCTCCCTGTGTAATCAGCCTTGAAATCCCTTTTATAAGACAAGGGAACAACAAGCATCAGGGTGAATTACACTTACATTTCACATTTCACTTTCATTTCAAAATGAATTTCAACAGAAAGTCAGAATATTCCCCAATCAGTTGTAAACAATCATTTGTAAGTCAAGGGAGAACAAATGTAGAACTCAAAAGACTGTTAGTCAGTGAAGATCCACCAGTCTTTAAAAGGAGTCATTGTCACAACACCAAAAACATGCAAATGTTCACATTGGACTGAGAAACGTCACTATTAGTATCAAATGAATAAATAAATGAATACCCATATCACAACACACCAGCCAAAGAAAGAAAGTTAACACAAAGGACTAAAAACCAAGCACCATCTCAGAGAAGGGATGAGGTGCTACTTTTCCTTGTCATCAGCAAGGTAGGTATGTCCGCTCGAGGTCCTTATTGAAAGAGGAGTAGCCATCACCACCTCGTCCTTAGAATCAACTAAATCAGACATGGACAGGAGATACTGGCGGTAACCCGAATCAGTCTCGTCTCCACTGTCAGAGGAATAATCTAAGACTTTGATGGGAGAAAGATGACATCCCATGTAATCCTGGTGATACCTATTCCTTCTTGCATCTTCCCTCTCTGGCCTGCCAACTTTCTTATCCTTGCCTTTGGCCAATTCCTCCAAGACAATTTGGCCTCTCAGATGATAAGCTCGTTTGAGAACACCCCGCGTGGACTTCTTGACAACCATTGCTTTTTTCTTTGGAGTCACAGGGATTTCTGGCATATCCCATTCACTTTGGGGAGAACCATCCTGAGACTCAAGGCGGTTGAGTCTCTTAGACCTATGGACCGAGTTGATATTCACACTCACCTTACCCATTTCCTTACTTAACAACTTATCAAATTTTCTCAAAAAAAGACACCACCCAACCTAGAGGTAACCAACTCAAACTCACACTTTTTTTTAGATTCTTAATTCTCATGAACAATAAAATGTTAAGAATAATCAAGCAAGTGATCAACATTAAATAGAACAACATGAGGGTGTCTGCATTAATTTTTCAAGAAATCTTGTGTGAAGACGCAGGCAATCAATTACCCTGATTTTGAATCTCAGTCGTTGATCGTACCTTGAAGTGAATCAATGGACAATTAATCAAGATGATTAATTATGAAAAAATAAACACATGCACTTGAAACTTCTCCATAATTAGAAAATTTAAGTGAGTTAAACATCCACTTAGTTTGCATTCTAACCACACGCATAGTGCTTAACCAAACTTGTTGTGTCACATTTACCCATTCACCCGTGGGAATTAATTTTCTTGCAATGGATCACGGTAAGACAATAGGGAGCGATCATGATTTATCTTTAGAACATCAGCTCGTACCTTGCCTTACTTCAATTTCACCTTCCCATGTGTACCAACACCTGACAAATTTGATGGCCACAAAAAATATTTCCTAATTTTCACATGTGTGCCCAAGAATCAGTTCTAATTTAGCGTCATTTTTATCTTTAGTATAGTCTCCGCCAACATTTTAGCAACACCCTATCCCCATATGAATCCATTTGAGCTGTTGAAACACTCCACATGGAACTTGTGCACTTTCCCATTTTAAAACATGGGACGCAAGTGGGCCCCTCATGGCATGGTGGGGAGTGGTCAAGATCGACCCACATCAATTGTCAACGACCATCTATCTCCCTTCTTTATGAAGAAACCGCCAAATCTAGAACCCAGTTCGTCCCACAAAAGTGACAAATTTCACTTTTCCCGCTAGCCCGTGTGACCATCTATCCTTATTGCACAAAGTGGATGGGCGTGCGAGGAACGGTCCCAATGAGAACATGTGTCATGACATCCATCATTGATCCTTGTCAAAGCTATTCCTGTTCAATTTTTAGAAACACTGGTCCCACCATCAAACTTGACACTCGACCATTGTCTACCACCCCATGTGCTTAAAATGATAGGAAATAAACCAACACGGGCATGCGGGGAGTGGTCAAGATGTGGTCGTGTCTCTTGATAATTATCGTTGATCTTCTTCAAATGGTGCCAACTATCTTTACCAAGGAGACTGGGCCCATCAGTGCACCAGACACGTGGCAGAAGCCCGCTAGCCCATGTGAATAAAAGAATAAGGAATAAATCAGCATGAGGGAACGGGGAATGGTGGTGATTAAATCTTTTTGATTGGACGACTAGCGTGAAAACCTAATCTTGCACATGTTGCAAAAGTTAGTTTTAAAAAGGGGGGGTCATCCCTAGGCCAATGGGAATTTGATCCTTAGGATTGGGGACTTAAGACCTAAGTCATCAAAAGGAAAATTAAGGATGAGCAAAGGAAAAATTTGACACTGAATAGGACTAAGGTGACCGACAACCTAGACTTCAGGGGCCAGTGATCACAACGATATTCAATGGCATAAGTGATAACTTAGATAACCAAGGACCAAGAACATTAGGTCAATGCAAAATTAGAATGGCCAAGGGTTTTTTGGATTCATAGGTTAATTGTGAGGGATTTAAGCAGAACAAAAACCCTTAAACAGTGATAAGGAACCACCCTAAGCCAAAATGAGAGTCCAAGCCAAATAAATGCAAAAATTTAAAATGGAACCAAGAAATTTTTTGAGGGGTTCCATCAGTGGCTCGTGTTGGGGACACATGCCTCTCATATGCATGGTGAGATCTTAGAATCATAGGAAGAGTAGATCAAGTTCCCTATCATTGGGTGACAGAGTCTTAATCAATTTTTAGACCATATTTGATGGCCCCAGGCCACCAAATGAAAAGAAAAACCCATGTTTTCCTCTGTAAAATACCAATCTGTTGAAGGAACTGATTTCCCTCAACTCACATTTACCTCTTCCATGCCACTGCAACAAGTATAGCCTTCTTCTTACAAGTAGAAAAATGCGGTTATCACTAAAATCTTCCCGATTACAAACACTGCCACTGACATCTCTCCCAACTTTTTTGACCATAGCATTTCTAGTGTAATCTCTATCATTTTGTATTGTATCATCAGGCATAAACTAAAAACTTTCATCATCACCTGACACATATGTATTATGTTCATCATATGAAACATGTTCATATTGAAAATAACATTTCTTGTTATTCATCTCATTGTTATGCTCCATAAAAATACCTTCCAGCTAATCTGGAAATTGAAAACGTTCATACTCCTCCAAGTAGTTGGCATCATGATATTCAATCTTACCTACAACACCTGTTTCAAATGTAAAATATTCATAGGAAATTCCCTTGAGGAGTTCACCAATGTGTTCCTTTGCTTGCTCAAGGCCACATTTTAACCATGTGTCAGATGCATTATCAGAATTCTCAAAGAGTGGATTGTCTCTACACCAATAAGGATCATCATTTCTCATCTCTAGTGAAGATGGAGGCTCATCAAACAATGGATTTTCCATTACATTTATTTTTTACATAAATATTTTTGCCCCCTCCACATGGAATTCCAAATCTTCCCTAGTATCAGTATATTCTGAAATACCACAATTAGTGTCCTCTTCATAGGCATATAATAACAATCAACCCTGAATTCATAGCAACCAATGCTATCTTCCATTTCATCCTTTGATTGTTTAGTACACATCTGAAATTTCTGACATATCCACATAATTTGAGACATCATGGTTAGAAAGCTTTTCAAGCTCTATAGCACTATTACCTAAAAAAGGTGGCATGCTATTACTAAAATTCTCATTACAATGCATAACCTGGTCATCTAAGAGTGAACTCATGTCATCAACATCTTGCATGCTAATGTTATCCTCATCTAATGTAAAAATTTGTAACTCTACTTTATGCGAGCTAATATGTCCAACCGAATAATAATCAACAAAATCAATCTCATGAGTTGAATGTTTATGAACAAGCCAATGATACTAAGCTCACTATTGACAAAGCTTTCAACCTTGGCAATATTGTAATTATGACTACATGGTTTTAGCATACTAAATGATGAATACATTATCTCATTATCACTCTTATCTTCAAAAAAATTACTAGATTCATCTAAACCATAAGAATGTAGATGGACCCTCTTTGTGATCTCATCACTAGATCAACTAGTAGTTCCATTACATGGTGTGATATGCCTAGTATCTAAAACTATTTCCATCTCTTTATTAGTTGTGCTATGTAGTGCATTTGAAACTTCATGAACATTGCAATCCACAGGTGCATGCATCACATTATTTGGACCCCACTAAACTGTTTCCTATCAACATGAGGAATAATCATAGCTTGGGACAAGTCTTCTTCACTCACATCATTATTTAAATCATAGCCCATAACAGGGCTAGTGTGATCAGCATTATGGAATGATGTATAAGATGAAACAATAGGGGTGTAAGTGCTCTGATATTCATTTTTAACTTCTGACTTACATCTTCCATCAATATTTGGGGTCTCAAGGTAGCAAACACATGTATTCAAATGACCCTTGTGAATTCCATAATTTCAGCTGTTTTCAATGTTCATGGCTATCCCATATGCTTGATGCAAGGTTTTGGGATCTTTATCTCTTAGCAGATAGCTCATATTATTATCAAAAGCTCCCAAATAAACAACCAAACACACTGCATCACTTAGTCTCAAAAACTCAGGGATATCCCTCAATGTTTTAGTAAATCTTTGGTTAAATGTTGGAACCATCTTGTCCTCTTCTTTCTCAATGCTCATAAATTTATTGAGAAAAGAACTAGCACTGATTCTTTCACCAAACTACTCCATGAACACTAATATGAACTCCTCCCAAGAGTAGATAGAGCATGCTATTAGATTAGAGAACCAATCTCTTGAATCTCCTTTTAGAGACTGAACAAACAACCTCATGATTAACTTCGTAATCATCCATTATATTATTGAATTCTTGCAGATGCTTACTTGTTGGTTCACACTTTGTACCACTGAACTTTGGTAGCTCATTTCTAATTATAGATGGAATAACATTTGGGTAACGACAAATGCCATCAAAATTTATGGACATACCTTTCAATGTTGAAATTTCTTTTATTACATGACAGGGGCTACACACTAGGATGCATAGGTTGATGATACATTTTATTAAACCTTTACAAGCCTTTTCGTATTGACTTTACAGTTATGTAGGGTACTTCAAACTTCTTTTACAACATAATCTTAAGATTTTACAATGCAGAATTCTATATTAACTCGCTTAAGACCTTCTAAATGGGTTTCTTCAAAAACATTGCATACTTCACTTTCATAATAAAGATTGAAAACTAGTAACACAAAAGTATGTCTAATAGTCACTACTATTCCCTTTCTTAGTGCTTATTTTCACTCAATAGGGAATCAAATTTCTTCAAGACTTTAAAACTTCTCATAAATTGCTTTCAAGCACAGTAATACTTTCTTTAAATTTATGAGAATACCTAGAAACTTGTAGCAGCTGATAACCTTTCTTTTTTGACTAAAAATTCTACAGATCTAGAACTCTCTTCACATTTTCAACAAGTTCTTTAGACAAAGTTGCCACCTCTCTTCATAGAGGACTGAACTTCAAGCATTATGAAGCTCCTTCAAGAATGATTCCCCTTCTGGGTCTTCTTCCACAACAGATTCACAAAAATTCTTTAAAAATTTGCTGCTAAAAACTCACTTCTAGGTCTGAAAACTTCACTATATCAGAATCAGATGTCCAAATTCACCAAATTCTTGAATCTAGGATGTAACAGCCTGCAATTGGAGATTCAAAGTTCTCCCCAATAGAGTTGCCAATCTATTGGTTATTTTTTTAGAACAAAACTCATTCTTACCACATACCTATGAACTTGCCAAAATTCAATTATCAGTAAGGGTGAGGATTATCCTACACATAAGTAAGGGACCTTAGGCCTTTACTTCTTCACTTTGGGATTTGTAAAACCTAGGAGTGTAATCCTAAAGACTGTGTTTATAGATATTGGTGTGTAAAGGTATCAAACATAGGACAAACAGATGATTCTCCTTAAATGTTTTAAAAGACACAGTATCCTGAAGATTTGGCTTATCTTCAAGGCAGTGACTCAACTTAAACAAGAGAAAATCTAATTCATTAAGATTCACACACACACACCCAAAAAGAAATTTACAAGTAACTTGATTGTTTGTTTGTGGTTAGTTATTGAGTTAGTCACCACAACTGGAGTATAATTACTTTAGTAAACCAGTGCCATATTCTTGGGATAGATTCAAACTAAATATCCATATGACCAGATAATTTTTTTATCTATGATAATACCCGAAGCCTTGAAAATACTACATTACAATATTCCCACTTGTTATTTCCATAATTCACTTCTTACTAACATCCTCATACATGATTTATTTCAAACCTATTGTGATATTCAAGTATTTACATACATTCATTGAAATGATAAGAAAGAATGAAACAGCACATCCATTAGAAACCAACAAAGACAAATAAGATAACCATTGATTATATTATCTATAGTCTGCATAATCTGTACATAGGAGAGTGATATGCATAAAATTCATACTATTCTGCTATATGTATATCATTGTAATTATCATAGAACCATATACGTATTGACTGACTTTATCCTTAGAATATATTATTGGAAAGTTTAGCATCCATTCTTTATCTATGTGTAACCCCTTCAAGATAAACTACCTACTGACCTCCCTGTGTAATTAGCCTTGAAATCCATTTTATAAGACAAGCGAGAAACAAGCATCGGGCTGAATTACACTTACATTTCACATTTCACTTTCATTTCAAAATGAATTTCAATAGAAAGTGAGAATATTCCCCAATCATTTGTAAGTCAGGGGAGAACAAATGCAAAACTAAAAAAACTAATAGTCAAGGAAGACCCACTCGTCTTCAAAAGGAGTCGTTGTTGCAGCACCAAAAAAATACAAATGTTCACACCCGACTGAGAAATGTCACTATCAGCATCCAAGGCATAAATAAATGAAGACCCATATCACAACACACTAGCCAAAGAAAGCATGTTAACACAAAGGACCAAAAACCAAGCACCACCTTAGAGAAGGGATGGGGTGCTACTTTGCCTTGTCATCAAAAAAGTAGGTATGCCTACTCGAGGTCCTTATTGAAAGTGGAGTAGCCATCACCACCTCATCCTCATAATCAACCAAATAAGACATGGCCAAGAGATACTGGCGGTAACCCAAATCAGTCTTGTTTCCATTGTTAGAGGAATCATCCGAGAATTCAATGGGAGAAATATGACATCCCATGTAATCCCAGTGATACCTATTTCTTCTTACAGCTTCCCTCTCTAGCCTATCAACTTTCTACTCCTTTCCTTTGGCCAATTCCTCTGAGACAATTTAGCCTCTTAGATGATAAGCTCGTTTGAGAACACCCTGCGTGGACTTCTTGATAGCCCTTGTTTTTTTCTTTGGAGTCACAGGGATTTCTGGAATATCCCGTTCACTTTGGGGAGAACCATCCTAAGACTCAAAATGGTTGAGTCTCGTAGACCTACAGACCAGGCTGACATTCACACTCACCTTACCCATTTCCCTACTTAACAACTTATCATTTTTTCTCAGAAAAAGACACCACCCAACACATAAGTAACTAGCTCAAATTCACACTTATTTTTAGATTCTTAATTCTCATGAACAATCAAATGGTGACAATAATCAAGCAAGTGATCAACATTAAATAAAACAATAGGAGGGTGTCTACAGTAATTTTTCAGGAAAGCTTGTGTGAAGACATAGGCAATCAATTACCTTGATTTTAAATCTCAGTTGTTGATCGTACCTTGAAGTGATACAAAGGACAAGTAATCAAGATGATTAATTATGACAAAATAAATGCATGCGCTTGAAACTTCTCCATAATGTAATGACCCCTTTTAGTGGGAGCACTTCGACCTAGAACTTGCACTCAAAGTGTTCCTCAAGGAGACATTAGAAAAATTAAAGATCAATTAGTTTCAGTGATAATATCTAATAAGATCAAAGATGACATAAACATTTCCTTCTTGTCAAAGGAGTACTTATTCCTTCCATATCACTCTTATGAATGATCCTTCTATATAATTTCGTAAGTACATAGGGTAGCTATTAAACGTCTATCAAATCCCAAAGAGAAAACCATTTATCATACTAGAGTTATTATCACCTATAAGGCTCAATAACTGCTGCAAGCATCATAATTGGAGGATCGTAAATAATATCTATTCATATATAGACATTATATTCGTCAATCACTTATGATATGAATCACAATAAATAAACACCTGAATACATATCTTATCAATTGTTAACATGTCCTTTTATCATAATTTATTAAAGACTTTTGAATTAGTAATATATTGGATAATCAACACACTTAAATCCACTATCCTTACCCTCTATATACATAAGTGATTATGACTTGCATATATTAATATTTACCAATTACCAAAATGTATTTATTAGCATATGAATTATATAAACATAAAAAACATTTATATTTAATATATTTATATTTTATATATATATATATATATATATTAAACACGTATGTCAAACATTACCCAAACTCTATACATATTAGTCATATATTTATCATATATATATATATATACTGCCTTGATCAGTCGGCAGTGGCTTACCTTTCTGCATTGGTCTTTTCCTTCTACACCTGCCACGACTCCTCCTCTATTTCTTTTTACGTCCACCTGACCTCCCTCTTTCACCCGAATATTACTCTTTTAATTGCCCGATCCTTGCCAAGAGACATATCCCTTTGTTGACTAGGGACGTGTCCTTCATGCTGCCTTTTGGGAATAGATTCCTCAGAAAACATACTGCTTACTTTACCCAATACAATCGCTACAAATTCTTAAGACAGTCGTGGCTTTTTAGGAAGCGCTTCAAGCTTAATTAGTTAGGAACCGGTTCATGAAGTCATTTTGTATTTATTATTTGTCTATTATTTTCCTTTGTGAATTTCTTTATTATTAAAGTTTATATTATAATGTTCATGATATTATTTATGACAATATATTATTGTTATTTTGCATATTTGCATTTTGTGTATTATATTTTATGTTATATGTTTCTTAAAAATATATTTGTTATTATTATTATTTTATAATGGGTTTTGGTGATTATATCAATTATTTTATTTTGACAATAACATTAACAATGATGATAAAGAGTATTATATATATATATATATATATTTTATATTGCTTAATTATATTATAACATCCTTATAGGAGTTTTATTTATTTATTTGTTCCTCGATACTTTGTATCTTAGTGTCACAATTTCGGGGGACATGACACAATCAAAAAAAATAAGTGAGATAAATATCCACTTAGTTTGCATTCTAACCACATGCTTAGCGCTTAACCAAACTTCTCATGTCACATTTACCTGTTTGCCTGTGGGAATTAAATTTCTTGCAATTGATCACAGTAAGACAGTGGGGAGTGATCATGATTAATCTTCAAAATATTGGCCCTACCCTGCCTTATTTCAATTTCACCTTCCAACGTGTACCAATACCTGATAGATTTGATGACCACAAAAAATATTTTGGTATGTGTAGGATCATCATGGAAAAAATAGGCCCTTAAGTGGCAAAAAATTTAGAAAAATCAGAGTTAGGCAACTTGACGTAAAAATTTGAATAATTTATCCATATTATTTCAAAAATATGTAAGAATAGAATCTATAGAAAATTGAATGTAGTTTCTAAACTACTAGATTTATTTTAAAAAATCTATTTGGTGAAATTTTGAAATTTCAATGTAGTAGTACTTAAATTTCGTGGAAAAATAAGTAGGTGTTTGGCTCACCCCTAACCACAATAAAATGCTAATATTTTTTATAATATTTTAGATATAAGTAGATGACCCATGTCCCAATGTGATGCATATTTTTTTGTAATTTTTTTCCAAGTAAATAATTAATTATGATTTTTATTACAACTTTTTAAAAATATAAAAATTTGTATGTCTAACCACCTTAACTTGGTCAAAACTTCACGATTTTTTTTTTCTAATCCTATAGTATGTGAAGCATAGAATGTGGCACATGTTTCAGATTCAAAAAATGTGATACCGTTTGAAAGCTATAGATGTTTTTCAATTAGCCTATCAATCAGGAATTTAGTCGTAATTCAAATAGAAAATGAATAATAATTATTTATTAAATTCAAAGTAAATCATAATTTATATTGGTGGAAAGTTGAGAATCTCCTTTAAAAGCCCTTTTCGTTTCACCAATTTTGGGTAAAAAAAAGTCGTCAACCACATACCCTACACATACCCATCATATCACCACTTTTTGGCCCATCATGATCCTGCACATACCCATTTCCCAAATTTCACATGTGTTCCCAAGAATCAGTTCTAATTTAGCATCATTTTTATCTTTAGTACAGCCTCGGCCAACATTTTAACAACACCCTATCCCCATATGAATCAATTTGAGCTGTTGAAACACTCCACATGGTACTTCCCCACTTGCCCGTTTCAAAACATGGGACACAAGTGGGCCCCTCATGGATGGCGGGGAGTGGTGAGGATCAACCCACATCACCTGCCAATGACCATAAATCTCCCTTCTTTATGACGCAACCACCAACTCTAGAACCCAACTGGTCCCACAAAAGTGATAGATGTCACTTTTCCCGCTAGCCAGTGTGACCATCTTTCCTTACTGCACAAAACAGACGGGCGTGTGGGGAATGGTCCCGATCAGAACATGTGTCGCAACGTCCATCATTGATCCTTGTCGAAGCTATGTCAGTTGGATTTTTAGAAACATTAGTTCCAACATTAGACTTGATAAGCAGTCATTGCCCATTGTCTTGTGTGTTTAAAATAATAGGAAATAAACCAACATGGGCATGCGGGGAGTGGTCAAGATGTGGCTATGTCACTTGATAACTGTTGGTGATCTTCTTCAAATGGTGCCAGCTATCTTTACCAAGGATATTGGGCCCACCATTGCACTAGACACATGGAAAAAGCCCGCTAGCCCATGTAAATAAAATAATAAGGAATAAATCAGCATGGGGGTGCGGGGAACAGTGGTGATCAGACATCCAACATGAAAACCTAATCCTACACATGCCGTGAAAGTTAGTTTTAAAAAGGGGGAGGAATCCCTAGGCCAATGAGAATTTCACCCTTAGGAATGGATACTTAAGACCTAAGTCATTAAAAGGAAAATTAAGGCCGACCAAAGGAAAAATATGACATTGAATAGGACTAAGGTGACCGACAACCTAGACTTCAGGGGCCAGTGATCACAACAATATTAGATGGAATAAGTGATAACCTAGATAACCAAGGACCAGGAACATTAGGTCAATGCAAAATTAGAATGGCCAAGGGTTTTTTGGATTCATAGGTTAATTGTGAGGGATTTAAGCAGCACAAAAACCCTAAAACAGTGAGAAGGAACCACCCTATGCCAAAACGAGAGTCCAAGCCAAATAAATGCAAAAAATTAAAATGGAACCAAGAAATTTTTTGATGGGGTTCCATCAGTGGCTCCTATTCAAGACACATGCCTCTCGCAAGCATGGTGAGATCCCAAAATCATAGGAAGAGCAGACCAAGTTCCCTATCATTGGGTGATAGAGTCATAATCAATTTTTAGACCATATTTGATGGCCCCAGGCCACCAAATGAAAATAAAAACCCATGTTTTCCTTTGTAAAATACCAATCTGTTAAAGGAACTGATTTCCCTCAACTCACATTTTCCTCTTCCATACCACTACAACAACTATAGCCTTCTTCTTACAAGCATAAAAATGTGGTTATCATTGAAATCTTCCTGATTACAAACACTGCCACTGACATCTCTCCCAACTTTTTTGACCATAACATTGCCAGTGTAATCTATATCATTTTGTATTGTATCGTCTGGCATAAACTGCAAGCTTTCATCATCACATGACACATATGTGTTATGTTTATCATATGAAACATGTTCATAATGAAAAAAACATTTCATGTTATTCATCTCATTGTTATAGTCCATAAAAATACCTTTTAGCTGATCTGGAAACTAAAAACATTCATACTCCTCCAAGTAGCTTACATCATGATATTCAACCTTACTTGAAAAATCTATTTCAAATGTAAAAAATTCATAGGAAATTCCCTTGAGGAGTTCACCAATGTGTTCCTTTGCTTGCTCAAGGCCACATCTTAACCATGTGTTAGATGCATTATCAAAATTATCAAAGAGTGGATTTTCTCTACACCAATAAGGATCATCATTTCTCATCTCTACTGAAGATTGAGGCTCATCAAACAATGGATTTTCCATTACATTTATTTTTGACATAAATATTTGTTCCCCCTCCACATGGAGTTCCAAATCTTCCCTAGTATTAGTATATTCTGAAACACCACAATCAGTGTCCTCTTCATATGCATAATCACAATAATCCTTGAATTCATAGAAACCAATGTTATCTTCCCTTTCATCCTCTATTTTGCAGTACACATATCTGAAATTTCTGACATATCCACATAATTTGAGATATCATGGTCAGAAAGCTTTTCAAGCTCTATATCACTATCACCCAAAAATGGTTGCATCCTATTACTAAAATTCTCATCACAATGCATAACCTGATCATCTGAGAGTGAACTCATGTAATCAACATCTTGCATTCTAATGTTATCCTCATCTGATGTAAAACTTTCCAACTCTACTTCATGCGATCTAATATGTCCAACAAAATTATAATCAGAAAAATCAATCTCATGAGTTGAATGTGTATGAACAGGCCCAATGATACTAAGCTCACTATTGACAAAGCTTTCAACCTTGGAAATATTGTAATCAGGACTACACAGTTCTAGCATACTGAATGATGAATACATTATCTCATTATCACTCTTATCTTCAAACAAATTACCAGATTCATCTGAACCATAAGACTGCAGATGGATCCTCTTTGTGATCTCATCACTAGAACAACTAGTAGTTCCATTACATGGTGTGATATGCCTAGTATCTGAAACTATTTCCATCTCTTTATCATCTGTGCTATGTAGTTCATTTGAAACTTCATGAATGCAATCCACAGGTGCATACATCACATTACTTGGATTCCCACTAAACTGTTTCCTATCAACATGAGGAATAATCACAGCTTAGGACAAGTCTTCTTCACTCACATCATTATTTGAATCATAGCCCATAATAGGGCTAGTGTGATCAACATTATGGAATCATGTATAAGTTGAAACAATAGGGGTGTAAGTACTCTGATATTCATTTTTAACTTTTGACTTACACCTTCCATCAATATTCTGGGTCTCAGGTCAGCAAACACCTGTATTCGAATGACCCTTGTGTATTCCATAATTCTGGTTGTTTTTAATGTTCATGGCTATCCCATATGCCTGATGCAAGGTTTTGGGATCTTTATCTCTCAGCAGATAGCTCATCTTATTATCAAAAGCTCCCAAATAAAAAACCAAAAACATTGCATCACTTAGTCTCAAAAACTCAGGGATATCCCTCAATGTTTTAGTAAATATCTGATTAAATGTTGAGACCAACTTTTCCTCTTCTTTCTCAATTCTCATAAATTTATTGAGCGAAGAACTAGCAATGATTCTTTCACCAAACTGCTCCATGAACACTACTTTGACTCCTCCTAAGAGTAGACAGAGCATGCTAGTAAATCAGAGAACCAATCTCTTGAATCTCCTTTTAGAGACTGGATAAATAGCCTCATGATCACATCCTCATGATTAACTTCGTAATCATCCATTAGATTATTGAATTCTTGTAGATGCTTTCTTGTTGATTCACACTTTGTACCACTGAACTTTGGTAGCTCATTTATGATTTTATATGGAATAACATTTTGGTAACCACAAATGCCATCAAAATTTATGGCCATGTACCTTTCAATGCTGAAAATTCTTTTATTACATGATAGGGCTTTATGTTTGTTGCACATAGAGGAATCCATGGCTTAGAAAGTAAAGGACTAGCTTACAACAAATGAATTTGCACCACCACCCTAAGTGAACGTAATGTAGAGAATTTTTAGGATGATATCCCTTAGGAGGTTCGAGATTTTGAGTGGATATGAAACACAGTGAAATTTTTTAAGAGCCTTGGCATTGAAACAGTGGCGTGGCCTCAGTGCTGATAGGAAGGGGTTCAATTGATATTGCAAAAGGAAATATTTGCATGGGTACAAGAATTTACTGCAGAGAACATCTTTGTTGAATGCTTGGGATATCAATAAAGTTGATGCATCTTGCTTCACACATGAACAGTCCACGCTTGGAGTGGAATGAGCATCGATAGGAGAATATATAAGTGTATGTTTACATGGCGTAGGGGCATTCTGCATTGCAGTGAAAATGTTTCAAAATTGTCTGAGAAATTGCAATTTGACACCAAATATTTTTGTGTTTTAGCTCATGTGGCATGAAATTGAATAGGGGCACCACCATTGATAGCTGAGAATGGTCAATATGATAGTACAGGGGAATTTCTTAGAGGGGGTGAGGAAATGTTTGTGATCACGATGAAGATTTATCAAAATTGTGGAACCCTATTTTGGCTCCATTACCCCATCCACACTATGCTCAAACCTAATGAATCATGAAGCTTTGCAAGAGGCATTACCTAGTGATAACGTGGGATTCAATGTAAAGAATGTTGTCGTGAAGGAGCTCAACAAGATTTCCCCGCCTGCCCGTGAGAGGAAGAGATGATGTCAGTGCAGAGTAGCGGAGAAGCGGGAGGAAAGATTTGTGGATTTTAATAAATCCATTTTTAACTATTGAAAAGATTTATTTTAAATACTTAAATTTAGCTTGCCCATGAGCCCGAGCATTTATTTTGTTGTGTCATCAAGTGGAGCCGGTGTGTGAGCATTGGAAGAAAGAATTGGTGGGGCCCAAGTAATATATTGTAATTTTTTTTAACTTTTAAAGTGCTTGCTTGAGCATAGAGTT
>VDFB02078801.1:0-13086 GCA_007258455.2 Sequoia sempervirens | reverse complement strand
CTTCTTGGTCACTCAAATCTCTTGTGACCACTCCTCTCCTCTAGTTGATCTCAACTGATGTGATTCTTGCATCAAGACTTTCCTTTATGGATCTCAATTCTGGGGTAAGAGCATCTTTCACCTCTCTGGTTATTCTTTCCACATTCACCCTTGGAGGCATCTTGGCTTGACTTCAAATCAACTTATTTATACTCTCTTACTGATCTTCCTTGCTCTAATACTAATTTGATGTAGGGGAAGGACAAATCTTAAAAGAACTTGACTATTTTAAAGCATTGCCTTATGAACTTCATAGGAAGCAACATATGGGGCATCTTAGTACACCTTGTCACAATTCATGACTTGGTCTTGAGGCTTGAAATATCTTTGAACATTATCTTGTACATTTTCTATGTGGTGACCCTACAACACAACAACCCATAGGCTTACAACTTCTTGCATGCAAGAGAAAATGGTTTCTAACATTCATCCACTAGCTCAAGAACTCCTTATACCTTACAAACTAAGTGTTTCCATGTATATTTAAAGGTATTCACACAACAAAGAACTTAGACTTGACTGACCACCATTCATGCTCTCACTGCCATACATAGTCCTTATAGGATAGTCTTTTCATTTTGTCATATAATTTCCACCAATGATTCCCAGCTCCTTGAACACGTCTATAAGACCTTCATACACACTCTCCACACCTTCTCCAATCACAAAACACACCAATCTAGCATTGATGACATACAAACTACCCTTCATAACCTTCACAGTCTGATACATATAGAATATCAGACCCACAAACCATTAAAAGGACGTGCAAACTTCAACTTGGAGACCAGTGGAAGGTCAAGGTACATTTTTATTTTCCCTCTCAGGTTACCCTAGTAGGGTTTTGATAATTTATAGAGAAAATGAAATAAATTTCTAAATACTCAATGAAAATTGATACAACAAAAAGAAAAATGGAGAAGATTCACATGTCAACACAGTTCAACAAGTTTTAGATCATTAAATGGGTCGTACAGGTTGTACATAATGAAAGAACAAGACTGCAATGTTAGAAAACACATAAAAGCTTGCTTCTATTCACCAAAAAACTTCAGAATCAATTTTTCCAACACCACATTCAACTTTTGAGAGTGTCTTCATCACTTACAACCAATCCTAACTAATTTGCAATGGTTTCTTGAGTTTCATGTAACTATTTCTTGATTTTTGACAACTTGGACAAAGTTGCATGACAACTTTTTAGCAACATTTGATAACTTTTTACATTTTTTAACCAAAGACCCTATTAACACTTCAAAATGAACCAATATGATTCCAAATGGTCATAAATGACCTTTTCAGAATCTAAAACACTCTAACAAACCAAAAACCAAAAATGAAAAAAAGATATGCTTATGAGGCCTTGATGCCCCTACACCAATCATAAATAAATTGTGTGGGATATTCCTGTTTGAAACTTAGATTTTATCAGGACTTTTGCACATCGTGTAGACGTCTACGTACTACAATTTTTCCAATCAAATCCTTCCAAAATTCAAACCACAAGCTACTAACACTTCATCATTGCCCTTCATGGGATCAAAATTGTAAAATGTTGATCATGAATTTTTTCATAAATGCATAAGAATGAAATTGGCACAAGGTGAAATTTTTGACACTACATTTTTCCCCCACTTTGGTGAGTTGATCACTTATGGATCAACTACACTGAATTATCTAAAAAGATGTAAAACATTAAATACAATAAGTGCATTATCTACCCTAAAAAAGGATACTCTAGAGTCCATAGAGGTTGACACGAACAATTCCCCTAGTGCTTTGCGAAAATCTATATTTGATGTGAAAATCAAGATGCTACAAAATTAAAAATATGTCAATTCCCAAAATCAGAAGAAGCTACTTTGGCGAGAAAAATGCTTAAGATGATGTTAGTGAGTCTAAAGAAAAGTTGATAAGGGTGTGAATATATGGCTCCTCGTGTTTTTTCCCTAATCAAGAGGGTAAAAAAAAGGAGGTAGTTGAATCAAAACCACCACAAAATTTTCAAAAATGGGTGAAAATTTAGTAATATACTCACAAGGTGGGCCCCAAAAGGGTCATTTTCATTATTCACAATAAGGACTTTTACGTAGAGTTTTATAGAGCTTAAGAAAAAGTGCCTCACCAATGAGAGTTTTGGCCATCACACATAGAGGAGCTTTAGACCATCATAGAGACCTACAAGCCCTTGGACAAGATAGGCCATTTTTTTAAATTTTTCCTTTTATTTTATGTATTTAATTTTAGTAGGAAAATTTAGAGCAACACAGGCATCCTTAGTATGCATCGGTGTCCTGGACCTATGTTGACATCTAGGACCCCATGCATTTGTCGAAGGGATGGTTTTGTATTGGCATCCTCCTGATGTGTTAGCATCCTAGGGGCACGATGTCATCCAGGAGGGAACGCTAGCATCCTTAGAGTTAGAATTGAAAATCATGTTAAGAATTTGAAGTATGACATACATAGAGTAGGTATAGATAGATAAGATGTAGGATTTGGCATGAAATTTTTGTGCTTTTGTAAGTTTTACCAGAGGTTCATGAGCACACAGGAAACTTGATTGTGTCACTCCCATATAGCTGCATAGGGGACATGACAATACATGACCACAGTTTGTTGCGATGAGTCAAACTCTAGTGGACATATGAGATTCTAGAGATGAGGTTTCATCTTATGATGTTGATGGAACTAATGGAGAGGTGGGACCCCAATACCATATTGTTTCATCTTCCTACAGAGTATTGATCCTCACTTTAATGGAAATTTATCATATTATATGTCTTCCCATCTAAGGGGAGAGGATATCTCTAGATGAGCCATAAACAACTCAGGATGCCCTAAACAAATAATTTCCATTAGATGGGTTATCCCTACAACAACACAAGGCACATATACATGAGGTGGCTAGAGTAGGGGCAAGTTGTAGTGACCCTCATATGTCACATCATTATTGTGATAGTGGCACTTTGAGTCACCATTCATGGACAAGGCTCCCACCTGCACATGGGCCTCATTCGCTATATTAGAGACATGGTGGAGAGGAGTGTCGTATTCACCTAGGGTCAGAACTACTAGCCCATTTATACCACAACCATAGGAAATTCACTATGATTATCACAATTTGATAGCTTTCATGCTCCTTTGGGTGTGGGCCTTCAAGCACATCAACTGTACTCAAACAATCAGTTTTCCCGAGTGGATTATAACTGATCTTCCCTGAGCCCATGCATACCCATTGGTATGATAGTGGAGGTTTAGAGATCTATTATTTTGGAGATAGATCATGGACCATCTCAGAGTTATGGATGTCATTTTGTAGCTGTATTAGGGGATGGAGATGTTAGATTTGGCTATGGAGATACCCAAGATCTAGAGTCCAAATGGAAAGAGCTAAGAGATCAATATGCAATGCTCAATATTGCAATGGAATTAAATCCAATAGAACTGATTTACAAATGAGAACCCCTTGGTTATATAGCCAAGGTGAGACATAAGATGTCATAAGATTATGACAAGTGTCTTAATCTTATGCTATGAGACAACTTATCATAACTACCTAGGAAAAGATAAAATCTAGATATGACAACTAAGTCTTCTAGAAAGATTCCTAGGACCTACGTAAACATATGAATATGTCTCCGAATTAACTAGGTACAAGACATTTATTCACACCACCAACCCCCTTAAGTGAAACTTAGGGAGAACATTATTATATAAATGATGCAAAGATGCAAGGATGGGTCCCAACTATGAAGCCATGTAAGGTACCTATGTACAAATGCAAATGAAATCTCTCACAAATGAAGAAAAGGAGAAAACCTAGTGGGATTATACTCCTCCCCAAAAGAGAGATGAAAAGAAAATACTCTCAATGAACAATGGGAAGGGAAAACCCCCATGTGAGGAAAAAGACCCCTCATAAGAGAGAAGAAGAAGAGAGACCATGTTGCCCCCTGGTGAGTCTCCTACATAAGTAGAAGGTCTACATTGAATGGTTAAGATGATCCAATCTCACCAAACAACGTTCCTCCCCTTAGGAGGAAACAAAGCCATGATGATATGTAGGATATCTTCCCATTCTTGAAAGGAAGATATGGGGAGAAGGACGATATGTGATGTCTTTGAACTATGCTCAAGTGTCTCCATATCAATGTTGAAAGTTGACACACTCCAAATAGGAATTCTAGGCCACACAACTGAAGATGTCAATCCAAAATCTCCTAGACATGTGAATGTAGAGCATAATCCAAAGACAAATATGCCTCTTCTAAAGACAAAGAAGCCTCCTCCAAATGTTGTCCAAAAGTATCCACACTCACATCCAATTGCAAAGGATGATCATGTAGATAATGAACAAGAGGGTTAGAGTATTCCCTCACAACAACTGAAGAAGGATCATATTTATCAAAGAGAAGATGTATGCAATCAATGATGTCTCCCAAATGTGAAATGTGAGACTCAACAAACAACTGCGGTACCTTGGAATTTTACCCACTCTAATGTGCAAAATAACTAAAATGCAAATGATAAAACACTAAGAACACTTCAATGATTAGCCTAAAGAGTGATAAAACAAGGAAAATAGATGAAATAAAATGCAAATCGATTATACCTTCCTTGTTGTTGAAGACTCCTTGGTTGGCCCTTGATTTAGATGAATTTGTGTGCTCCTTGGATGGCTTTTGATGTTACTAGATGCAAGATTAATAATGCAAAATAACTAAATGGATGGCTAAATGGTAGCAAATGCTTGAGAATGCAAATTGGCAGCATAAGGTTGCTCAAAATGAAAGTGTTTTAAAATGCCCTTGAGAAGGGGGTATTTATAAGAGAATTTGAACTCTAGAGAATTCAACTGAGATTCATCCGTCGAAGGCCCGACGAAGGGCCATGGTGAGTTGAGAACTCACAAGCCCCTCACATCCGGACATGTGGATGGTGAAGTGGCTAAGGGAGATGAGGTGTAAGTGAGGTGGAAGAGAAGTACATTGGGACATGGAAGAATCTTAGGTGAATAAAAGTGAACTTAAATTCACAATGATTGGAAGAATCGTGATAAGACAATGTTCCAAAAGGTGGGAATTTTAGTCACATGTGACTTGATGTGACAAGTCAAAGGTTCTAGAAGATGCATGGGAAAAGGGATTGAGAATAAAAGCGGAATTCGCATTGGGATGGAGAGAAGTTGACCAAGGTAATGATAAGATTAATTAATCGAATTAGAAGATAAATGGAGGCCAACTTGCAAAAGTTGGAGGATGTGACACATCCCAATCAAGGATTAGGCATGCACATCCCTTAATGAAGAAATTAGGAGATGGATTAGGATTAGATGAAAAATGACATGTGAGGAATTAAATAAATGGCTATTTATTTAATTTATTTGATGAAAGGAGGATTAAAAGAAAAAGTATTTAATTATTAATTAAATACCTTAGGATTTCGCGTAATTAAGGGTATTAATTAAATAATAGTAATATTACTTAAGTAACTTGGATAAGAGGATGTTTAGGATCTAAAATGATAAATTTGGATAAATTAAGTGTCCAAATTTGATGTCTACACAACTCACCAATGTCTATCAAGTAGGAATCCCAAGTAGATGTATCTAGAAGGCGATGCATATCATGTTGTATTGAATCATAAGAAGCTATATTTGTAAAGACAGTGCAAGCATCATCAAATAAAACAGAAGATGGAGGAGATGAAATACAATTCTCAAGAATGGGATCCAATGTGAGAACTCCAAAGTTCAAGAATCCAAATGTCTCGTCTGAATCATGGTTCACACTAGAAGTGTGATCAACAACCAAAGGAACAATGCCACCATCAAAAGCAAAATCTGCAAAGGTGGACAACCAAGATGAATGATCAACCATCCCAGTAGCAAGAATCTCTCTACTCTCTAAGTCTCTAATGATAACTGAATCAAGAGTGAATTCCAAAGTCCTCCCACCTCCACCATGTGTAATTTGATAGATGAAAAGAAGATTGTTTGACAAATGAGGTACACACAAAACATCATTGAAAGTTTCCTCCCCAATATCAATAGATTCCTTCCCAATTACACTCATTTATGTATTGTTTCCCATAAAAATAGGAGACATAGCACAAGGATCAAAAGAAGAGAATATAAACTGTGAAGATGACATATGATGAGATGCTCCTGAATCTATAAGTCATCTCCATAATCCAAGACCTATATTAGCACAAAGAGCTTTCCCCCTATTTCCTAATGTAGAATCCAAACCAACATGACCTTTTTCCTTATTAGACTATTTTGAAGAAGAAGAAGAAGAAGGTGACTCAAACATTCTAGAAGGAAAATCAATCTAATTCTTTTTGAGAAGATGTTTCAACTCATCAATATCTTTCTTGTAACAAGAATGTTCATCATGTCCAAGCTTTCGCTTCTTGCAATATGAACAAGTTGGCTTTTCCTTCATAGACGATTTCTCTTTGGAAGAGAATTTATTTTTTCGTTGATATGAATGTGGATTATTCTTTTCTTTCTTCTATTTCTTATTTGATTCTTTCACCTAACTAGCCAACCATGCCTAAGATTTAGAAGTCTTGATGAGACCCATTGAGATAAGCTTTTTTTTTCATGTATTAACATCTCAGAAAATGCTGCAAATGAAGGTGTAGTATATGTAGACCCCATAGTCAACCTATGACTATGAAAGCTAGAAATAAAAGAAGCATAATTAGGACCAAGTTTTTTCAATGTATTGTAGATGAACTAAATGTTTCCACAGGATCTACTTTGCTCTCTTAGATCATTAACCTTAGTGATGTAGTCTTGGATGTTGTCAAGGTTCTTAGGATCAAGGCTCATCAATTTATTATCAATTTGATAGCCTCTTACTTCATCTATAGTACCATAAAATGTTTTCAATTTGTTCCAAGCTTCATGAGAATCCTTACATGATTTAATTTGAAACAACAAATCTTGAGAAACTAGTTTACAAAAACATCCAAGAGCTTTGGTATCTTCAATCATCCATTTTATCTTTTTATTTGCATCTGTAGATTCAAGTACCTTATTTTCAACATATAGAGAGTGACCTTCAATCATTAGATTACCCCATGCATTTTGATGCCATGTTGAATAATTATATGATGTAAGCAAAGGAACCTTAGAATGATCCATGGAAAAGAAGAGCACAAGCAAACAAATCAAAAGAATGCACTAAGAGACCCCCCAAATCACTCAATCAAGAATCCCCCCAAAAATATATGATTTGAAACTTTCTACTAATTGCATTTACAACTTCCACTTGCAAAAAATAGCGAAGTGGACTTGATCTTAGTGCATATAGATGCCAAAATTGGCCACAAGATCAAGTACAATTTTTGGTACAAAATGAGATCAATTTGATCATACCACTAAAAATAACATAAAAAATTATACAATTTCAAGAAAACTACACCCAAAAATGTTATCATAGGAGCAAGAACAGAACCCCAGAAGTTCCTGAAATGAGAACGACTTAGCAACACCTGTGAGAATCTGCAATTTCTTGAAAACCTAGGAACCAAAATAAAAAACCATCTACACTACTATGAAGAGCACAAAATTCTACCCCAATTTTTTTTTTAAATTACTCCAAGAAAGGAGGTTGTATGACTGAGTTATGGCCTTCCGAAGTTGGACTACAAAACAAAAGTTGCAACCGTGAGGGGACCAAATTTTTAAAAATCTAGTGATGCCCTATTGATGTAAGCAATTATTAGGGTTAAATTTGATGGTCAAATGGTTGTCACAGGTCACCGTTGAATTGTCGAAATATGCTATTTGACTTGCCAAAATATCCCTTCTACAAGCTTTGGCAATGGAATATTCTATTTCACAGGAATATACTCTAAGCAACAAAATCTATGAGATTTCCTTAGAATATTATGTATATGGCCAGTGGGAACCAATAGAATCTCTACGAAATATTCTTTATTTCATTGGGTTTAAAAATGTAGTTGTCGGTTTTGAAATCTAGCCTACTGTCGAATATTGTGGGACCAAGGGCCATACGTCTAGCGGATTAGATACCACCACATGGAAAATACTAGGAATTGTAGTACCATGAGTACCCTATGGTACTATGGTCTATAGTACCTGCAAGTACTCTAAGTACCCGCTCTAAATTTTATTTTTTAATTTTCAAATAAACTTTTCTAAAAAAATTTATTTGACCCACTATATATATTTATATTTAAAAAAATTCAAAACAATTAAAAGAAATAAATATTAATTTTGTGACTGTACCTATGTCATAATGGCGACCGTACAAATGGTGAAGGAGGGGAAATTTTTCCTCAAGCCTCGAGTGAAGTGCTCAAATTTTGACGAATTGATAGTCGATCTTGGGGTTTTTGGGCCTTCTAGACATGATGGTAGGGTTGATTTTGACCCAAAATGCTCCAAAATTGTAGCTACCTCTCAGATCTAGCAACTAGTCTTTAACTTCACCCTCATAGATCTGACCTCATATGTTCAATTTGGATGAAACAAAAGGAAAAATTGACTTTCTTGAACACCTTGAACTCAATGGTGAGCTTAGATTTGTACCAACAAGCTCCAAAATGAACTTGCAATAGAAATCCACAAAGAGGAACCCCCCCAAAATTTGGAATTTCTATCATTTTTTTCTATTCTCCAGATCAACATATGATGTCAAAAGAGAAGAGCATACTCAACCTTTCAAAATCTACCAAGATCTCTCAAAACATAATTTCCAATGGCACCCAACTTGCTTTGATGCCATGTTAGAGTTGGCTATGGAGATACCCAAGATCTAGAGGCCAAATGGAAAGCACAAAGAGATCAATATGCAATGCTCAAGATTGCAATGGAATTGAATCCGATAGAATTTATTTACAATGGAGAACTCCTTGGTTATATAGCCAAGGTGAGACATAAGATGTCATAAGATTATGACAAGTTTCTTAATCTTATGATATTAGACAACTCATCATAACTACTTAGGAAAGATAAAATATAGACATGACAACTAAGTCTTTTAGAAAGATTATTAGGACCTAAGTAAACTTAACATGTGAATATGTCTTCTAAGTCCCTAGTAAGTGAATTAACTAGGTACAAGATATTTATTCACACCAATAGGACAAATGGCTCAATGATAAGACCTAGTTGCCACACATGCAGGGTGATTGGTTCCTAGCTAGTCACCATGATCATATCATTAAACCATATTATTGGAGACAGGTCATGCACCAGTTTGGGCAGGTGTAGATAGTTACTTACACTATGCCTTCCTACATCAAATCCTTTAGGACCCCTATCAAATCCCAGGACCTAGCTTGATTGACTATTGAGGATGTCACGTTGAGTGATGCAAGGAGCACCAACAATGATGATCCACCCTTGTTAGACATGGATGATGTGGGGTGACAAATTGATTTTCTCAATGGTGGGAGATAGTTGGTTTGACTCCCATCTTCCTTGAGTATGTCCCCAGAGGATACCTAAGCATACACAGATTTGACAGAGAAAAGATCCAATAGGAGGGAGGTACAAGAGGCAACAAAGGAGAGGCCTAGGAGACAGAAAAGGACATCCTCCCTAGCAAGACTCCCCCTCATATCAATACTCCCACTAGTAGGTTCTCATATTAGGATTCCTCCACCATAGGTTGTACAAATTGAGGTATCTTTGATTATAGCGACATGGACCCTAGGGGCCTCAGGGAGCAGGGTCACACCAGTTGATCCAAACTAGCGAGCTAGTGACCCAGGTATGAGTTGGATTTTAATTGATATGATTTTAGTTTTATGATTATACTATGATTATCATGATGTGGTATTGATTATAATAGATATATGAGAGGCACATCCAGTTGTTTGAACTTGTAGCACGTCTTAGGATGCCTTATTAGGAGACTTGAGTGGAGCTAGTGTAGAGGGAGTCAAAGCTTAGCATAATGATGAGCCAGAGGGACCAGAGGATGATGTAGCTTCACATTGTGCTCACTGACTAAGACCAAGATGTGATGAGGGTAGAGAGTGTTGAGCAGGCATGTGATGCCCTTCAAAGCAAGGTCAAGGAGATTAAGAGGGAGGTTGAGGATACATGGATGAGTACCTCCATATACCTTGACCATCCCTCAGTGTGATAGCTGATGGATAACATCGGGGTTGCAAGGAAGAGAGGAAACTTTGTGGGATTAGATCGTGACCCAAAGGGAGTGAATTGCAGGGATAAGAGGGGAGTTAAAGGGACTGTGCATATCAGTCTCAAGATCAATTTATTAATCTTAGTCCCATGTATCAGTTTTTCAACCTCCACACCTAGACCTAGATCCACCAGCACTAGATGGATATGGGACCCATGCTCTAAGGGATAGGGTAGACATATTTAGTATAATTTTTTTTTATATAGATATTCATGATGTATAACATTTTGATGTATATATTCATATACACATATACAAATATCACATTTTGTTGTAGTGATGGCAATACATGTAGATTGAGACATTTACACACACACACACACACACACACATATATGAGATTTTGATTCAACTATGACTTGTTTTCTGACATGTATATGCTTTTAATTTCATGTATGTTATGGATGCATATTGATGTATGATTAGATTAGATGCTATCATGATTTAATCAAATAATGTGAAACTTATGCTTAATCAAATGCTATGATGATATAGATGCATATGGAAATGAAGCATGTTAATAAATAAATGAAACATGCTAATTAATAACTGAAACATACTAATTAATAAAGACATTGCACATATACAAAGAAGTGCTTAATCTACTAATAAGATAAATTAAGATTATGAAAGAAATTGATCGACAATGCATAGAATTTGAAATAAGCATACCTTTAATTCCTATTTAAAGAAGTTAACCATACATGTATGCATCATAACATAATGGACAAGCTATGTGTTGATGAAGGAATTCCATAACACAACATGCCTCGATTCTTGAAAGAGTTGAGTGTTGTGTACACAACACATAGAATAATTCTACACATAGTATCAATCTAACTACATAGCATTGATTGGTTCCATCAATGGTATACCATTCATGTCAAAAAATCCATAGGCACTAGAACCACAAACAATGGAGATTATGTATGGACCTAACCAGTTAGGATTTAATTTCCCCTTTTGGTTGGGTGGCACATTTATGTTTCTTTGGTTTTCATAAAGAACGAGATCACCAATGTTGAAAGTGCAAGAAAGACCATTTATGTTTCTAAAGGCATACTAGCATTGGCACCATACATGAGGTTGTACGAAGTAGTACTAGTAGCTATACGAACACTTGTGCAGTAGGCCCACAAGGTGTAAGTCAATTGAGTATGCCAATATTTATTGTGCTTATTAATTGTCTTACACAAACAATTCTCAATGATCCTATTTGATGCTTTGACTTGGTCATTAGATTGAGGGTAATAAGGTATAGAGAATCGATGTTGAATATGAAATTTCTTCAAGAATAGGTTATATATCACTGTATAAATAAGACCCTACATGGTTTGACCCATTTGAAGACTTTGCAATTCCTTTTGTTTATGATATTTAATACAAAAGAAATTAATATGTTCTATTATTAATATTTTGTTACTAGTCACATGGTATTGGATTGTCTATGTTTCAAACATAAGGCATACATTACGACATCTTGGTGGAAATAAGTTCTTCTACACTATTTTACTATCGAAAACTCTACTACCACAACTTCAAATTGTTCAAGGGAACCTTCTCAATAAACTTATCTTTCTCCTCTTATATTAGAACCAATTGCTTTGGATGCTTTGATTGACTAGTTTGAGCTAGTTGTGTTAACTCCTCTTGGTCCAATGCAGGATACCACTAATTTGTTGACATCAAACCCTTCTCGGATTTGATTAGGTTGCCTCCTTTCTTTTAAGGAATCCTCTTCCTTGAAAGGAAGTGCAAGTATGCAATACACTTCCTACACTAATCTATATGAGAAGGTATACAGAAAAATTAAATTAATCACATAGTTACAAGGAAATAAATAGAAAAGCAATATACTATAACATAGTGATATCTTTGAGGAAAATCCTTTCAAGAGAAAAATTGCACACTATACAGCAACTCAATTTATTATTTTTATTTAGCAAGAAAAGGTAATAATAAAATTAAAAAGTCAGCCTTTTGCATGAGTATTACCAATAAGAGATCTAGTCATTTTTGTAGCAAGATAGTTACTATATAATTCACTATCAAAACCTCCATCTCAAGCACCCAATTAAAGATGGTGCTCATAAAAGATGGTGCTCATAAAAGATGGTGCTCATATCCTTAGTTAAAAGTCTAATTCCTAAATACCAAGATGAGCCCATAGGCTAAAAATAGTTCATATTCCTTCCACTTGTAATATGTTCATAATAATCCACACACCAAATTGGGTGCTCCATTATCTCCATTTAAAGATGCCCTATGATTATCTTCTTTATGTCAATAAATGTAACTCTCTTACAACTCTTTTAGCTTTCATAGATATATTTAAGATTCCAATGTGGGAGTTCCAAATTTTGGAGGCCATAACTTTTGATCTTGGAGGTCGAGGCCCTTTTTCTAAAAATGTAGAGCTCAAAGAGATCTACTAAAAAATTCTAAATATTTTTTGGCAAAAAAAACTCTATTGTCCAAAAATTGATTTTTTTTATTTTATAACCTAAAAAATGTATTTTTTATATTATTAACATTAGAAGTAAGGCTGACACCCTTTTCCTAACATTCTCATTCTTGTCGACCTAGAGTCCTCTATGGTAGGGCTAGTTTAAGGTTCTCTTCCTCTAGCTTCCTAACTTGTGAATGATTGTGGTACTGTCTCATGGACTATAGTGCAAAAGAGGAGAAAAGGTCCTCGTAAATTTGGTTTGCAGCCCCAAAATATTTTTCTTCATTACCAATTTTGAGGAGAAAAGGGAGCTAGATTTGGATTAGCCCGATTATTTAATCATGGCTCTATTTGGTTCTATGTAGTTATTCGTTTGTTGTGTTGTCACTATTTGTCTCATCTAAA
>VDFB02078800.1:0-15546 GCA_007258455.2 Sequoia sempervirens | reverse complement strand
GTCTTTCCACGGTTGTTCCCTTGGTTATGATCTGACATTGGATTCATGTATATTTTTAGGTCTTGATTTCCAATTGGTTGTTCAACGTTTATGACCTTGTCATCAATGAGGCCTTGGATCAAATTTTTCAAGATCATGCAGCTAGCTGTTCTGTGTCCCTTGATTTTGTGAAAATCACAAAGGTTGTTTTCATTGTGTAGACACTGAAATTTGGTCTAAGCATGCGACTTCAATTTCTTCATAATTCGTATTTTCATAGTCATGATTAAATAATGTTAATTATTTAATTACTTTCTAAAGTCCTTTCTCATCTATTAATTAAATAACTTTTAATTATTTAATTAATTCACCTTAACATTTATTCTTCTATTAATTAAATAACTTGATTATTTAATTAATTCATTTTATCTTTATTCAAGTCCTGGTTAATTAAATAAACATTTTTTATTTAATTACGTCACTAATTAACTTTATTCTCCTTAAATTAAATAAATTCTTATTTAATTTATCTTTACCATATTTTCAACTATAATTAAATAAATACTTTAATTATTTAATTATTCATTTAACCTTTTCTTTACTCAATTAAATAAATCTTATCTATTTAATTAATTCCATAAATGTCGATTCTTGAATTAAATAATCATTTAATTCATAAAATTATATTTTTGACATATTCCTCTATATTTAGATAATTGTTTAAGTTATCTAAGTATTAATTTCCACTTGACTCGAGATCTATTTAAATCAATTAGTTATCTCCCAATTTAATGTCTGGGTGTCTTTTGCGAATAAACTCTCTATCATAACTAGTCAGTTATCTAGTTTTAACTCTTATGCATGTACATATTTATTAATTAAATATCTTTATTTAATTAATTAACTTTATACATGCATTCAAACAAATTATTTCTGTTATTCTATCTTTATCCTTTTCATGCAAACATTATTCTTTTAATTTTTCAATACTTTCAACTAGATATTAAATCATTATTTAATCTTGATTTCTATTCTTAGGTATTATCACTCATGTCAGTACTAACACTTATCTCAATGCATGTTGAATCTTTTAATCTAAATCATCTATCTATCTTTCAATCTCGGCCTTTCATTTGAATGGTCAATTTTTCTATAAATTGACTTGACTCTCATCATTTCAACTCCTCCTGAAATTGTATGACTTTCAGAGCAATCATTTGTTTAATCTTTGATATTTTGCTATAATCACATACGCGAAGGCTATACTTGCACACATACTGAAAATCTGAGGGCAAGAATACCATCACAGTGAAATGGAGAAGGACAATCGAGGTCATTCATGGAAGGATGTAGATACAGGTGAGATCGCTCTTTGTTTATGTTTATGCTTTCTTTGTGCTTTGTTGTTTAGCTTTAGATTACATTAGAAACTTATTGCTATTGTTATTGCTTTAATCTTTCTTGTTTTCCTGATAGTTACATTGGTGATCCCGACGTGAAGACACGTTCTTCTCAAATCCATAGACATTTTATTCAATTTTTACAGGTATTGTATGGCCCAACGCATTTGACAGACAAAATGATGCAACTAATATTATGAATTGCATCTGCTGAATACAATGATGCATCTATGGCTTATCGTGATGCAATCAACTGGTGAAAATTTATGATGCATTTGCTGCTCTAAACAACACATCTTACTGGTGAAATTTCTATGTTTAATTTCTGATTTTCATTTTTTATTGTCTTTTAATTTTAGCTAATTTTTGGTTTGCAGCATGTGTTTTAAGGAGTTAAAATAGTTTTTGCAGGACGTAGCATAGAAGACAAGTTTTTGAAACCCCTCTTGTAGGACAATAGATGAAGACCAATTCAAAACTACTGATGAATTGTTTTGCAGGATGTGTGTTGAAGACTATTTTGAAATAAATTGTTTGGTAGATTAGAAAATTGTCATTTGGGTTTAAAATTTACTACTGCCTATTGTGTTTGGTGCAAAAGCACACTCTGTTATTACCCTTGATTCAGTATATAGAAGTATCCTCTCCCCTTGCACATTCATACGATCCTGGGTGCGAGAGAACTTGTTACTGACTCTAAAAATTGGGCTTGTCTTGGTGGGAAAAAGTACTCACCCCAAGACAACTTAGACTGGTAACACGCTGAACTCAAGCAACTTCCAGCCAGTATATAAATGTGGGTACTTGAAGAAAGTGCAAGTATCACAAGGATTGTTCTGACAAGAAGGGAAACAATGGTCTCTAGCCACATGGATGATCCCCCACAAACAAAATGCCCATACTAAAAGCCATTGTTTCTAGTTAAGCTAGAAACCTTTATCTATTTGTTGGTGCAACAGGTCAGACCTATGAATTTGTCTCACATTTTTATGGTTCATAGTAGAGATGAGAAGTATGCCATGGGAGTTTTATGGGTATTGTAGCTTGGCTTCCCCAAAGGAGTGAGTGTCATGGAGTGGACAGAGTGGGGTCAAGCTACTAGTCATCCACTTTGAATAAGCATAGCTGGGGTAAAACCCAAGTGAGAACTTAGCAAGTATTGTCTTTTATAGCCTTAGGATTGTGCTTGTTTTTTGGAAATACACATGTTCATGATTGTCAAACTGGAAATAAATTGTCTTCTGATTATTTTTTATTCACCAAAACTTGATCATGAAACAGAGTCAGTTTACATTGTCATTCACTAGAAAACCACAATTGTTCACCAGAAAAACACAATTGTTACTTAGAGTCACATCTATCAAAAAGTTAGTCCAATTTGCATGTACCAGAATCTGAGTTGCATCTGTTTAAACTTGATTCGCATCTATCAGAACAACTCACATCTACTTAGTATAAAACCACACCTGATATCTTAGTCACGTCTATCATTACCTCTGTTACTGGAAAACATGCAATTGATACCTTTTGTGACACATCTGTTGTCTAGAACAATGCATATGCCCCTATCATAGACCCAACATACTTTTTACCAATACATAGTCAAAGTCTTGAAAATCGCATCTGATTAGGACCCTGAGTCACAATTGATATCCTAAGTCACATATGCTTCAAAGAAAACCACATGTGTCTGATACCCAAGACTAAATTTACCAATAAACCATAACTGAGAAGGAAAACTACAATGGTTAAATTTTGCAATGCATCTGCCTGAGTATCAGAAAACCAGAATTTACTATCATAGACTAAGAACAAACAATCAAACCAGTATCTAACTTATCTTTTTTCACTGATTCTTGGACAAAAACCTAAAAAAATTCTCAAAACTTGCATTATTACATCCTATAGGAATCATTCAGTCATAGCTATAGGTACCCTATTCATAGATCTTACTTTCACCTTAGGGGTCTTTATTTCCTTTAGAGAGATCATCATTTGTAGATTTTAAGATAGGAACCTTTCATTCTTCAAATAAACCCTTGATTCAACAAACATTGTCATAAAACCTAGTCATCATATCTTTTGTCCTACACATGAGTCCTTCCAACTCATGAGTCTAGTTTGGGAGCTCATCTTATCTTTTAGTCCTAGTCCTATGAAGGTTCCTTGTCAAAACTAAATTGAAACTTGGGTTAAGCTTTAGTTGATAGATAACCTCTTTTAGAATCTTCCAAATTGATCACATAGACCTTTGCATATTTAGGCATTGTCATCCTAGAATAGTATCATTTTAGACATACCTTATTTGTAGAGAAAATACCAAAAAAATAGCTACATACATTCATCCTTTATATTTGGAAAATCCCAAAAACATAGATTAGATTCATACTATCCATAGACGTAGCTTTTGCATCACTTGCACTTTGAGCTTACATTACATGGTTGAAACAAGATTAAAAAGGAAAGAAAGAGAAAATATATCTAATCCAAACGAATTCATCAATCCGTTCTCAAAACCCTTTTCAAGGGCATCTTCATCTAGACCTCACAAGACTTTGTTAGAAAAATTTGTTACTAGAGACACACAAGGACACATTGTAGTGGAAGACATAGATGTTGTTGTATAGGATCCTGAGTTTTTTTTACTTCTTAGATGACTATCTAGAAAATGATACTCAACAATACTTAGCCAAATTGCTAGCAAAAGGTGCCAAGTTACCTCCTGGGATTGACATTTTTACCCTACAAACTGCATCTACCTAGGGAACAAACACCACTACCACTAGTGCTACTATACCTCAAGTGACTACTCCTATACCATCTAGAGAATCTACATAGAGTGCCTCAATGATACACACATCTCCATTTGGTACACCTACCTCGACACAGGGGATAAATTTCACCATAGGGGTGTCATCGTCCAATCCCTTCGGTCCTCTTGTTGGGAACAAAAAATCTAGAACATTAGTTCCTATACCAAGTGTTAATGTCACTAGCACTATTCCGCAAACAACAACTATACCCAGTGTTAATGTCACTAGTACTATACCACACATTGGGGTTTCACAGATAGGAGGTATACCCTCTTTCAAATATGGAAACCAACCCATCACCTCTCATATTCCAAGTCAAAATCCATTTTCATAGATTCAGAGTCAAAATCCATTTTCACAAACTCCGAGTCAAAATCCATTTACGCAAACCCCAAATCAAAATCCATTCTCACTGATTCTGAACCAAAACCCATTCACTAACATTTTGAATCAAAATCCACTTTACATACCAACATTTAACCAAAACCCATCACAAAACATTGGCTTTCAGAACACGTACATAGACCCAAATAATCCAACCAACACATCATTAACTTAAGTTGACGTCCTACAGACACAAATGCATGCACTTCAAACATAGATGGATAACATGGAAGTGTCTAACAAGAAAACCTTTTTCAGCAAAGGATTTATGCCCATTTCCCTTTGATAAATCATTGTATATGACACCTTCCCCTCATGTGTATGTCATACCAAACTTGCCCAAATACAATGGAAAGCGAAATCCAATCGAACACAAAAGGGAATTTTCCACGATGTGCATAGATGTTGCCTATGACCCAACCTATCTTATGAGACTCTTTCCTAGAAGTCTTGTTTGAATTGCACTAGAGTGGTTTTCAGGTCTTGGCTACGACATAAAATCATGGGGCAAACTAGCTAAGAAATTCATTGGACAATTCTCCTTTAACATAGACCATGAGATTAACATAGAAACCTTGTGTCATACTACACAAGATGAAGGAGAAACTTTTATCACTTTCTTCTAGAGATGGAGAACTATAGGCAGTCGATGTCCTGTTGAGATACCTGAGAAACAAAAGGTCACTGTCTTCCAAGAAAACCTCAACCCAAAATTGAGAAGTGACTTGAGGGTAAATTGTTGCACATCCTTTACAAAACCAGTGGAAAAGGGGCTTATACTAGAAAAATCTCTCATTGACAAAGGATAACTTAATACACAGACACCCAACAAAAATCTAAATGTGCAGAACACACCCAGTGATAGAAACAAGTTTTGGTCTCAGAATAAAAACATTACCAATGATGGTGTAGTTGATGCAAAGACTTTACAAGCAAGACCAATCATCACACTTAGAGGAAATAACCCCTCTACAAACACACTCAACACCGTTAACCAAACCCCCAACACTACCCAAAAAACCCAACAGCCACAACAATAGAGACGATTTCCAAAATGTGAGTTCACTTCCCTTGGGGAACCCATCAAGTTAGTCTTCAAACAACTATTGAAACACAATCTTATACAGCTTCAAGAGCCAAGACAATACGATCCAGGGAAAGTCAAACCATCTTGGTGGGATGATAATTCCTTTTGTGATTTCCATCAGACCAAAGGACATAGCCTACAAAATTTTTGTCAACTGAAAAACATCATATAGGACTTTTCCAATAATAGAACTATTGAAGTCCGTGGATAGAAATTGACATCTTCAAACACTAATCACAAGGTCTTTTTGGATCCATTACATGACCATGGGAAAGGAAAATCCCCCAGTTTGAGTAATAAGACCAATACTTCAACCAACTATGCTAATCTTAAGCATGATTATAGTGGAAAAATCATAAATCACCTCCGGGCTGCCAATGAGCATGTCAATACCATTTCCATAAATAAAACTCCTGAGTGTGCTATTAACACTTTCTAGACCAAGATCACCATCCAAGGCCCTCCATCACATCAGACACCACAAACTTCCAAGCCATAGTATAACCTACTTGATTAGTTGGGGAAGACCCCAGCCCAAATCTCTATCTTGGAACTATTGCATATTTCCCCTGAACATCGATCCATTTTAGACAAGGCCTTACAAAGCACCACTATCCCTCATGATCTCAATGTTAATAATTTTGAGGAAATGGTAGGCTAATTGACCAATAATCATCATGCCACATTCTTTGAACAAGACTATGCAACTGAGAAGATAAATCATAACGACCCGTTACATCTTGAAGTCCTTGTTGACAAAACCAAAGTTAGATGAGTTCTAGTAGATGGAGGAGCAGGGTTAATTCTTTTCACTTTAAAATTGATTAAGGCATTATGTTTCTCAGAAGCATGTGTAGACACCACCAAAAGAATTGTCATCAAGGCTTATGATGATGAAGAAAAAAAATAAAAGGGGCTGGTAACACTTCCGATTAGAATTGGTCCTGTAATTATGGAGATAAAATTCCAAGTCTTAGATCTCACCCTTCCATACAACCTTCTGCTAGGCAGACCATGGATTCGTGCCATGAAGGCAGTCCCTTCCACATTTCATCAATGTCTCAAATTCCCCTACAATGGCACTAAAATAACAATAGATGGTGACCCCAATCCATTCCAATATTGCACCATTCTACGAGAGATACCCCAACGCCAAGTGCCAATAAATCAAGAAGCTTCATCATCCAATTCAACCCAATATCTTGATCCATCCACTCTTACCAAAGAATCCACTTTTCCATCACTACCTTCCACTCCTAGGGTTAAGATCCAAGACAAGGGTTGTGGAGAATATCACATGAAGACATCTTATTGTGCTAGCCACTTGGTTCCTCCTAAATCATACAGTTTACCTATAGCAGATAGGAGACAATCAGTGGTCACTATACACATCCCTCCTACCACAACTTTCACTAAATGGGGAGAATTAAGAAAAGAAGCCATAAATCAAGATGATGTGACATCCTGGTTGTATAGAGAAGACAATGCAGAATCTCCCCAACTTTCTCACATACCTACACACTAGTATGGAAAGGGTTTCACAATCATGCAAAGCAAGGGATATAATGGACATAGTGGTTTAGGCTTACATCAAGATGGGAGAACTGAACCAATCATTGTTTCTAAGTGTCTAAAAGGCTTAGGGCTTGGGTTTTGAACTAATCCAAATTGGCGTTCCTAGTACCACATAACCTTTATTCGAGGAAGTAAGTGCTTCTGAAGATATTGAGACATCCAATGAACCATCTGACCAACCCTAATATGACTCCCGTGACTCTAACGAATATGAATGGGATTCCCTATCATCCACATCCACCATGGACCTTGATAATCTATTTTGATAACTTGACTTAATGTTGGAGTCTTCGCCAAATCCATTGAATTCTTGTCACCTAAGAATTTGAGAAAAGAGGAATGGTTTAAACATTACTATTTGGAATCTCATGATCCCACCTCTTGGGAACCTAACCAATCCATTTTGGATAACCAAACCTTGGCATTAGGCCCACCTCAAAATCTACCTACATCCAAGAAAAAGAGCAAAGAGGAATTGGTAAGAAACTTTTGTGACTACATGAACAACTCAGATTTTACCTTCACCCCTTTGAAATTTGACAACTCTGATGATGACATGCCTTTAGTCTATCCCCATCTCATTGATTGGGACCAACAAGACACACCTATCTTAGACATTTTTGAGAACGACGAAGCAATTGTTGAGTTCCTAGGATTATGAGAAGGCATACCTAGTGGTGATCACAAGGCTGGATTTACCATTGACTTGGACAACAAGGCATATTTTGGGGAATTTTTTCAACCCTCTAATCACAAAAATAAGAAAAATAATGACAAAAATAAAAATGATGAGTCTCTAGGTGAAAACTGAAAGGCACCTTTAGAAAATTGAAAAGAAAAAAAATAAGGATGCATTCGAAGGTGAAAACCTCTCTAAGGCAGCTAAGGATGGAGGTTTGAACATTCTCCCCATTGCATAGGAAAAGTCACCAATGTTAGTTGAAGAATCAGTGGAAGTTAACATAGGTACAAAAGAGAATCCCCAACTAGTGTATTTTGGAGCATCATTGATAAAGGAAGAACAACCAGAATTCCACAACTTCTTTACATAAAGATAGATTAAATTTTTCCTAGTCATATGCAGACATGCCTGGGTTAGATCCTAAAATTGTACATCATTTTCCTTTGCAACCAGGTATAAAACTAGTGAACTAGAAATTGAGGAAAATGCACCCACAGATTGCTTTACTCGTTAAGGTTGAATTGAAGAAACTATTGGATGTTGGCTTCATTAGATCAATTGACTATGCCAATTGGATTTCTAATCTGGTACCAGTCACAAAACCAACAGGGGGCATTCATATTTGCACATATTTCAAAGATATAAATAAATCTTATCCTAAGGATGATTTTCCTTTACTGAACATTGATATGATTGTTGACATGACAATAGGCTATGAGATGTTATCCCTTATGGATGGATTTTTAGGATATAATCATATCACAATTGAAACTAAAGACCAACCTAATACAACCTTCACATGTCCTTGGATAATGTATTTTTGGAATGTAATTCCCTTTGGACTAAAAAATGATGGAGCAACATATCAACGTGCTATGACCACTATTTTTCACAACCTTATACACACTCTTATGGAGGATTATATCAATGACCTTATTGCTAAATCGCTGACAAGGGATGATCATTTACAAGTCTTAGACAAGATATTTCAATGGCTAGAAGAGTATAAAGTGAGACTAAATCTAAACAAATGTGTGTTTGGAGTGAAATCAGGAAATATTTTAGATTATATCATTTCCAGACAAGGCATTCAAGTCGATCCGAACAAGGTAAAGGAAATCATAGACATGCCTCCACTAGCTAATCTCAATCAACTAAGGACATTACAAGGGAGATTGCAATCCATCAGAATATTCATAGTGCAGTTAGCAGATAAGACACATCCCTTTCAACACTTACTCAGAAAAGGAGTACCCTTTGTGTGGACAAGTAAGTGTAACGAAGCTTTTCAAGTGATTAAGGATTATCTACTCACACCACCAGTCTTAATGCCACCTATTGAGGGACAATCATTGATTCTTTATATTTTAGCAACACATTCATCACTAGGAGCACTACTAGCATAGAACGACAATGAAGGTCATGAAATGGCAGTATACTACATCAGTCACACCTTGGTAGGGTATGAGTTTAACTACAATACCATTGAAAGTGCTTGTCTTGCGGTAGTATTTGCTACTCAAAAACTAAGGCACTATATGTTGAACCATCAAACAATGCTAGTTGCCAAGATAGATCCTTTAAAATATCTTCTAAGCAAAGCAACATTAATAGGGTGACTGGCCCAATGGGTGATGATACTTAGTGAGTATGACATCTTGTATGTAGAGAGAAAAACTATCAAAGGACAAGTCATTGTTGATTAGTTGGTTGATGCACCCATACAAGCGGAACACCCTTTAGTTGCAAATTTTCCTGATGAGTTTATATTCATAGTTGACATAGGCACGACATGGAAACTATACTTTGATGGGTCCCATATGAATCATGGCTCAGGGGCTGGTATATTGTTTATCACACCACAAGGTGATTCTATCCCTAAGTCATTCAGGATTGCATTTCCATGTACTAACAACATAGCAGAATACAAGGCTCTTGTGACAAGATTAAGCATGGTAGTCAAATGGAAAATAAAAAACCTACAGGTTTATGATGACTGTCATATGGTAATCCGACAGGTAAATGATGACTATGAGACTAAGGATGAAAAGCTTTCTCCCTACAAACGCATGACAAATAGTTTCAAGGAGTACTTTGACAAGGTTGACTTTCATCAAATACCTCGTGTTCTAAACAGGGTAGCAGGTGCCATGGCTACTATTGCTTCTCTCCTCAACATACCAAGTAATGTGCCTAAGTTCGAGTTTTTGGTAGAATAGTTTTTGGTCCCTACCTATGACATCCCAAATTCAGAGATGGTGTGTGATATTGTTGGTCTCGATTCCCCATGATATAAAGATATCTATGACTACCTCCATGTCGAAATCATACCCCCTGACCTTTCTAATAACCAACGTAGGACATTCCTTCACAAATTAGCCAAGTGCACCATCATCAAAGAGACCCTTTATAGACGTGCCTTAGACAATACCCTATTGATATGTCTCGATACTAATGAAGCACAAGCAAGCTTGAATGGGGTACATGAGGGTATATGTGGATCCCATTCGAGTGGTCCTACCTTAGCTAAAAATATTATGAGACTGGGCTACTATTTTCCTACCATGGAAAAGAGCTCATATATCTTTGTCAATAAATGTCACCAATGTTAGGTACATGAAGATTTGATACATGCACCAGCACATGAGCTTTGTCTCATAACGTCACCATAGCCCTTTTCCCAATGGGGACTCGACCTCATAGGTAAGATACATCCCACATCATCCAACAGCCATAAGTTCATCATTACCGCCACTGAGTATTTTACAAAGTGGATTGAGGCTATTCCCATGACTTACATCACTGACACACAAATCTCTAAGTTTATCTTGAACTATATCATCTGTTGATATGGTGTTCCTCAATCCATTATTATAGATAATGGCCATCCATTGAAGAGCGAAGAAGTATGTCATCTTTGTGAAGAGTTCCATAGCCAACACCATTTTTTCACCCCATATTACCCACAAGGTAACGGTCAAGCATAGGCATCTAATAAAACTATCATTAGAATCCTTAAAAATACTGTCAATGATGTTGGTTGAGATTGGAATTTATAGCTTAATCTAGCCTTGTGGGCCTATCACACAAGCATTTGTACTCCCACTGGCACCACACCATATTCCCTAGTATTGATCTGAGGAAATCTTACCTATTGAGGTTGAGATTCCTTCCTTAAGGGTATCTTTGAAAGGGCACTTTGACGATGAAGAGTACCGAGTTTCAAGATTACATGAGCTAGAATTCCTAGATGAACGAAGGAAAAAGGAATTAGACTATCTCCAAGCATATCAAAATCATCTTCGTCATAGCTACAACAGGAAGTCTTGAATAGAAACTTTGACATTGGTGACTTGGTCTTAATGGAGAATCCTAAGAATCAAGTTGAAAGAGACAAACTAGGAAAGTTTGAACCTAACTGGTTAGGACCCTACATTGTCACAAAAGCCTTTGGATCAAGAGCATACCAACTCTCTACTCCTGAAGGAGAACCATTGTCAGCACCTATCAACAATCTTCATTTGAAGAAGTTCTACACATAGCTTCTGAGAGCCTTATCTTAATTATCAAAAATACAAAAAAATCAACAAAAAAAAAAATAGTTACCTAGTTGAAAACTTGGCAAACAAGCGTCTAGGTAACATCAAAAATCAAAAAATAAAAATAAAAATAGTAAAGAGAAATAAGTTGTCCAATAGTGAAAACCACTTTGGTGGCGCTTTGGATAAGTACCATGGTGAAAACTTGGTAAATAGGCCCCATGTGTAGTTGACTCTGCTCCTTTGTCTACTATAATTCTAATTTGACTTACCTGTATATACTACTTATCCCTATACATATCACCTATCTTTTCCTATCCATCCCTTGTACATACCATTCGTAATAAATGGTAGTCCTTCCCATAATTTGGAATGATTGACATCGAGTACATTTCATATCCTCCCATCCTATCTTATCCATAATCAGTTGGTCTTATGCTTGATCAGTAAGCACTTTACTCTATGCTATAGATGGTTCTACATTGGCTATCCTGAAGATGTAAAACCATCAAAAAATACAAGAACATCATAAATCTTCAAAAGGACAAAATAATCAAAACATGTCAAAAATCCAAAAAAATAAAAAAATAGTTAGTCAGTCGCACTTGTCAGTTTTTGTCATTTGTTGAACTACATTGCCTCTACGACTGGACATAGGTAAGGCCATATGCCGATGTGCCCCTGAGGCATTAACTCAGTCCTTTTAGGTTTTTCTATATAAAATCATGATTCAATCCATTTGTCTATAACACAAGGTCATTGGTCATGTCGAACTACAAGGTCTCTGCGTGTATAACATAGCAAGGCCATCAATCGATGAGCCCCCCAGGCTGCACTAGGTTAGTCCATTAGGGTTCTCACATGCACTATCACAAATGTCATATATCTTCATACAAATCAAGCTTTTTATACTTAGTCTTGTCAGTCAGAGTCTAGTAAAACTACGAGGTCTTTGCGTGTATAATGTAGGAAAGGCCATCAATCGATGAGCCCCCAAGGCCACACTAGGTCAGTCCTTTAGGGTTCATCATCACACATAGTCAACTGTCAGCACATCATATCAAGTCATACATCAAGAAGATGAACAAGTACAATCTCATCAAGTCAAATCAACCAAATTTCCAAAGCAACAACCAACACAAGTCAATTTATGTCTGCTACAAGATGTGTCTTTCCTGAAAACATATATCAGCAAAACAATCAACCTATGTCTTATTCAAGATGAGTCCTTCCTAAATATAGACATTTTCAAACAATGAACATGGCCTTACACAGGTTACCACATCAACGACATCAGACTCAACATCTTATACAATACATGTCTTTTTGAAACCAGGCTTTTCATCATGGCTTATACAGATAGTCATGAACTCGAAACCAGACTCAACGTTTTATTTGGTATGTATTTCTCCTGAAACCAGGCTCAATCAATCAATCATCTTATCAATCAAAACAATCAAACAAATAGATCAAGTTTTGGCAAATATTTTACAGGCTTTGACTTTGTGGCTTATTTATCTTACCATTTCATTTGACTTTATGATTGGAATCCTGTTACTAGCATTCTCAAGGATGTCCCATGAAGGATTCAGAGAAGCAACGATGTATCAGAATTCTTCTTCTTTTTTTACTGTTGTTTGTCGACTATCTTTTAACTTTGGATTTTGAGTCATGTTACTAGTTTCCTCAAGGATGTCCCATGAAGGATTTAGAGGATTGATGATGTCTCATGACCTGTCTTTTATTTGTTTGTTTTTTGTGGTTTGTCTTGACAAAAATATTGGGACAATTGTGCCCTTAGTATGAGTTAGGAAATTCCTTGTCTGCAACTGTCTATTGTTAGTAGGTGGATGACCTTGTACACCTTGATCTATGTCATATCATGGTGTTTGTCTCCATTTGTATTAGTTATCGCCCAATGATGATAAAGTGAAAAGCCTTTTGTGATTCGAAAAAACATCAAAGATTGCTAATACTAACATCCATGTCTTTTATTATTCCTATATCTATCCGCACTAACATTTCTTCTTTTCAGAATCTTCATCACCCTTATCTAATTTCCTCTATCCTTTTATCTTTCAAATCTTATTCATTTCAAGAGAACACTCGTGTTCTTTGAACCCACTTGTCCTCTCGAGGGGGCATGCCACTACCTCCTCGTCATCCTTCCTCATCCTAATTTTGTTGGGGCATATCTTTTTCCTACTTTCACTGGGGCATGACTGGGGCATGTTCCTGATTGATTTTCTTTGACACAATGCTGAAATGACATTGTATCAAAGAGGGGCAAAATGTAGAAACTAAAATTTGGCAAAATGTAGACACTGAAATTGTTAAAGAAATTAAACAATACTTTCATTGTGCTTGTTCCTAAAGTGCAGGATCCTATACACATGACTGACTTCAAACCTATAAGTCTTTGTAACACTGTCTACAATTTTTTTTCCAAAGTCCTTGTCAACCGTTTGAAGCCATTTTTAGACAAAATTATTAGTAGATGTCAGAATGCATTCGTGCCAGGAAGACAAATCCTAGATGCTGCTATTATGACTCATGAAATAATTCATTCTATGGAGAAAAGTAAGAACCAAGGTATGGATTTTAAACTTGACATTTCCAAAGCCTATGATAGGGTTAGATGGAAGTTTTTGTATTATGTCCTTACTAAGCTTGGCTTTAATGATAGAGTGATTGGTATTATTAGGGAGTGTGTGGAATCTATTCAGTATTTGGTGCTTGTCAATGGGATCCCTTGGGGTTCCTTTAAAGCTGGTAAAGGTCTTAGGCAGGGGGATCCCCTCTCTCCCTACCTATTCATCATGGTGGCTGAGGTTTTGGGAAGGAATTTTATTTCCTTGCTCAACTCAGGGAAAATTCAGGGGATTAGAGCTACCTCCACCCTTCCTCCCTCCATTCTCCAACAGTTTGTTGATGATACGTTTCTTTTTGGAAAGTCCTCTATGATTGAAACTAGAGAATGGAAATTCCTCCTGTAGGATTATGCTTGTGCTTCTGGCCAATGTATAAATTATAACAAAAGAAGTGTCTATTTCTTCAACACAAAAGTTGATCTCCAAGCTAAGATTTTAGCCATCCTGGGTTGCCTGAGTGCTTCTCTTCTGGGTATCTACTTGGGCTTGCCGCTTACTATTAAGGAGCTGTCACACAACTTTTGGAATGGTATTTTGGAGAAAATGCAAAAGAAACTTGCTGGTTGGAAAGGCCAGCTTCTTAGTAATGTTGGTAAACTCCAACTTCTTAAAGCCTCCCTTCAAGGAATTCTGGTCTACTTTCTCTCTCTCTTTAGGATTTCAAGCTCCATGGTTGAAAAGTTGGAAAGAATTCAAAGATCCTTTCTTTGGACGGGAATGGAGGAAAATAAAAGACTTGCCCTAGTAAATTGGGACACTGTCTGTCACCCCAAATGTTAAGGGGGCTTGGGGATCAAGAAGATTACTAATTTGAACAAAGCCCTTATTGCCAAGATTGGTTGGAGTTTGGTTCAGGAAAGGGCAGAATGGCGTAATATAATGAAGGCTCAATATCTTAATCAAAGACATTTTTTTAGAGCTTTGGACCTGATTGATCTTCCTCCGGGCTCCAAGATTTGGAACAATATCCTTAAGAGTAGATCGCTCTTGAAGGAAGGGGTCAGATGGAAAATTGGTAATGGGAGATCAATTAGGTTTTGGGAGGACAGCTGGATTGGGAGCAAACCCCTTGCTAACAGTCACTTTAATATATTAAGGGAACACGCTGAAAATCCCATTGGTACTTACATTTCTGATTATACCTCACCCAAAGCTAGATGGAAATTTTTGAAGTTGTCTTTCTTACATTGGCCTAACCTTCTGCCAAAGGTTATGGAGCTTCAAGAGCTTTTGAAAATGACCAGACTCCCTCTATTTCCCAAGGAGGACAAAATTTTCTGGTCAAAGAATCACACAAGGGAATTCACTGTTAAGTCTACTTATCTGCTGCTTCTCAGGTTTGGTGGTGACGTACAGTGTTGGAGGAAGGTTTGGTTTCATCAGCTCATCCCTAAAATAAACTTCTTCTGGTAGACCTCCATCCATGGGAAAATTTT
>VDFB02078799.1:0-22491 GCA_007258455.2 Sequoia sempervirens | reverse complement strand
ATAAACATGTTTTCTTCATCAACTTTTTGCATCACACTCCGTAATCTGAAACACTAATGAGAAAACAAACTTATTCCTCGAATGAAATACTCATCCTGATGATAGATGATGGAATGTGATCCAAAACTGATGAAGAACATAAATTTACATAGTCTAATCTAAAAAATTCTTTTTACTTATCATAGAAACAAATAGTTTTTCTAAAATAAAACATTCATTCTGATGATGGTCTTAATATTCATTATATTCTAAAATGATAAAAATATAAATTTAAAGATATCTCCATATCATAGAAACAAAAAGTTTTTCTCAATGAAATAAGAGAATTTTTAACTGAATTGAAAAATAAGATATGTTTTAAACTAAACCGAAAAAAACTTCGTAATAAAGTAAATAGGCCGAAAAAAAAACCAAACTACAACGCTTTTAAAATAATCCTTGACTCAGTCAAGAGTCCCATATATTAAAATACCAGAAAAACTTATTTTGTATTGTGGAACAGCGTGAAGCGTAAAACGAATCAGGCACAGCCCGTTCATAATATCGATTGATTGGAAAGCACGTCAGATGTTATAAATCCGATCAACCATATTTAATGCAAAATAATTAATGACCAGACCATTTAATGCGGTCCCTCGGGTAGTTCAATGTCTACTCCCTTCCACCGCTACATTTACTGCGCATTAATTACTGTTGCAGACAGAAGAGCGAGAGTAATTGAACCTCCACCATGCCCACCCAACTTGCAGTGAGATGTCCATGTGCATGTCCCTGCTACAGTCTTACAACTCTGCAATTCATAATCAATTAATGCACAGATCAATTAATCAATTGTGAGCATCCCAACATTTTTTCTTGAACACCCAAACCACAATTCCAATCAAGAATACCCAGATAATTCTAAAATTGAAATAAAAAGAAAACCCAGATAATTCTGATCCCTCAAATCAAAAGAAAAATCTCAATATCTATGCTTGAAAACAGTTTTTGGACATGATCATTACCTGTGTATATTGTGCTTCAGGCGTTCTGGTTGCATCATCTGATCAGACGTGAATTAACATAATACTTAGAAGATTTCCAGAGTCATGGCTTTCTTTTTGCTTGATTGAAAACAAACCCAATGATAACAGGTCCTCGCTACGGCTGATTGCTGAATCTATCCGGGGAAAGAAGGGCCTCTGGATCTCCTGATCTAAGCCTGCTCGGTGGGAAAACAGAAAAGCTTGATCTTTTAACAAACAGGGGACTAGTCATGGACTGAGCTCTGCCTGACTGCTGATGTACTCTCAAAATTGGGGGGCTCAAGCTGCCGCCTCTTATTCTTCCTCCACCATGCCTAAAGTCCCTCCTGTAACGCCTGTGGCTATAATCTCTTGCAGGGGACATGATCATTGAAGAGAAATTATTTACACCATATGAGGAAGAGGCCGAACCAGAGCCCCCTCTGGTTCTGTTGAAAAACGGCGACCTTAACGAGAAAAGCCCAGAGCTTTTCGAATTGAACTTCTTGAATGCCCTCTTCCACGGTGAAGCCGAAGCAGCAGTCTCTGTCAGCAGCAGGGAATCAAACGAAGCCTCCGCATTTCTACTGTAATGCTCATTGCCAGAGCACCCAAATGAATAAGATCTCGTTAAAACAGGCTTACTAAAAGCAAAATTTTCAGCACCCAAATCCTCAAAATTATCAACAAAAGTTTCCTCAGCAGCAGCTTCATAGCCCGGTAAAACAGCTGGGGATTGCACAACATCACTAAATCTTTGTGTCGAATGCCGCCCATCACTATTACTACTGATCACATTGTTGTTTTCCTCCTCAGATCTGAAGCTGTCATGTACGACCCCGGCAATGCCGTGCTCCAGATTGGGACGTACTCTAGCCGCCATGGCAGGCACAAACGGGCAACTACCAACATTACTGTTGTTATTGTAATTTACTACTATGTGTGCTCTGCAAAGCGGACAATTTGCATGGGACCGCAGCCAAACATCAATACAGTTAACATGAAAGGCATGGCTGCACTTGGGAAGAACTCGGAGAGCCTCCCGCTCTTTAAACTCCAACAAGCAAACTGAACACTCAAGACCGCCGTCCCATAGCTTGTCTTCATCTTCCCCCTTTCTGAAAATATGCAGAGGAATGGACTTTATCACGGCCTCATCCAGGCCGTAAGTGTGATTAAAGATTTGCCAGGCCTCTGGGTCCTGAAACAGCATTCCCCCGTCTTCCAGCTCCTGGGATTCGAAGCCGCGGCGCCTTGGACATGACTTGCAGTACTTATAGAAGAATTTGTAGTAGCTTACTATAAGCAAGGCGCTGCCCAGAACCGCGATCATGGCTATAAGGGCTGGGCTTAAGGTGGCGGCTCTGTATTTCGCCCCTGGTTCGCTTCCTGCAACTGGAGGAGCTCCCCATCCGAACTCATATAACACAGGGGAACCATCCCACGCATGGGATTTCTGCGGAACTGATCTCATGTCAAAATACAGAGCATACTATGAGACCCGATTCATTTAATGGTGGAAAACCAGGAGAAGAAACTCCATACCGAGAAAACAAGACAACATGATTGCAGAACAGCTAGAAAAGGAGATGTATGGAATGAATGAGCTTGGAAATGTGAAACAGTGAGGGGTAGGGGGAAACTAGCTTGATGGAGCAGTATTGAATGATCGCCTGATTCTTCCGGTAGAGGTGCTGTCACATTTATTAGTAACATACTTGCCAAATATTTTATTGGTTCATGACGTCCTTGAAAGTGGGACTTTCCTCCCCTGTTTTGGAGTGTCAATCAAATAAATATATATAATATATACATATTCAAGTCAGCTGAAGTAGTTTAGTCGTTGAAGGAACCCCCTCTTTCCAGGATTTTTTGATTATTTTTAACAGATTATTCTCTTCTTAAAGGTGGATTGTTTCTTTGTATATATAAAAGTTTGTTATTAGTGTGTGATTATGCTTTAGTATATAATATTTGTTTGTTTTGGAAATTGTATGATTTAAAAATTAGTAAAGTATAACATCATAGTATAATTTTGGCAAAGCTTCTTCCAATTTAATTTATGTTCAAAAATTGTAAGAAAATATTTAAAGATAACATTTCATTTCCGTTTAATCCAAGAACATTCCAAAAATCACTTGGATAAGATAAAGTATCAAAGGCTTCAGCGTCGTGAAAATGACTCTTTATGTTCTATACAGTCACAATGTATGTTAAAATTCAGAATTTAATGTTGATGTTTAGTTAGATTTATGTCAGGTTTCGTGAGGGGTTCTTAGCTCATTATGGGTTGTATCGTACTACTGATATACTATGATTGTGTTTTTTTTAGCAACCTTTTGATTCCCCTTCTATGTGTAACTTTTTTTTTGCTTGGCTTCAATATAAAAAAAAAATAGTAAAGTATTTATAGGTTCTATTAAATGATTGATAGGTACATATATTATGAGGGTGATTGTTAAGTCTTCAATATTTTTTCTCATTTTTTATTTTTCAAATCAGGAACCTCAAATTTAGAGACAATTGGCATTAACATTGTTTTCTTAATTTATCATGTAAAAATAGCATTATAGATCATTTGGAATGTTTGTGTTTTTTTTCCTCTAATTTTAATATGTGAGAGTTATGTTTAATGGTGTTCATGGATTAACGTCACAATATTTTCTTTGACATTGTCCTATGTGAGTACTTTAGTTATAGAGTTATTCATGGATATTTTTGTCTAATTTAAAACTTACCTCTCATATTTATCAAGGATATTGGAGTAAGTTCGATTTAAGCAGATTATATTTGTGCATAACTACTTAGCTGACAAATGTAGACTTTTTCATGCCTTGTAACATTGTACCTTGAAAAAATTGATGTTGATTCAATTAAGCCATTTTGTCCCCATGTGATGGGCATTAAATGTATAGATAAAACATATATATCAACTATAATTAATGTTGATCTACAATTGTTTTTTTCTTTTTGTAGATGACAAAGATTGTTCAACAACTTTGTTATCTTTTGTTTCTATATATGCTAAAGTTTATATTACAAAATTATATATTAACTGAAAAGATGTATCTTTTATGATAATGGGCTAAAGAAGATTCATTTGCTAAATGAAGTTACTAATTTATGAGCATGAGAAGGATTTAATGTTCATGCATATTTCTTTCTATTAATTTCTTGCAATTTCTTGAGTTGAATTGGAAGGGTAATAATATGTATAGATGTATATATTATACATGGATATAAATATTTGTGTGTATCAAGAAATAAACCATGAAAGAACATGTTGAAGGAGAGTAAAGTGAATCATGAGGGCACTCTAAAGGGTTCGATGCGTTGTGTAGGGTTGCATGTCGAGGCGATGGAGGAGGCAGGGCCCTCCTCCACACAAGTTTGTCCTTTCCATGCATACTCTCCTAATATCATTAAGTTATTCCTCATTTACTTGCCTCCCTCCATGTGGTTGTGTTGTTAGTTGGTTTTCCTTTATTCTCTCTGTAATTAATGGTTCGGTCCCTCACATTTTTTAGGGGTTTTTCGCTTTGATGGAGGGGGTATGCCCCACTCCCTCAAAGTGTTTGCAAATAGGTCGAGTGGCCATGAGTTAGGGATATTATGGCAGATGCTAGGGTTTCTCTTTTGTTTGGTGCCAAATTCATTGTGAATGAAAGTAGAGATGGAACCGACTTTAATGGGGGATTTGGAGGATAAGGTAAGTCCCCTTCTGCTTCTCCTAGAAAAGTATCCATCTCGCCTAATTCTGAAATGTCCTTAGTTGTCAGAAATGAATGTAATAGATTAATAAATATTACAATTTTTCTTGCATCTGTTGATATTTCCAAGCTTCCCACAAGAAAATATATGGATGAATGGCTTTATAATGTCTTGAATAGGAAATTAGGAATTTAATTTTCATTTTGTAGAATGGTTCAGCGTGGGTTGTTTATAATTTTCCTAAAAGATCATAAAATGCAAGAGTTGGTCCTTAAGAAGCAATTTTGGAATGTGGGTAAATGTCTATTTCGAGCCCTGGCTTGGTCTCGAGAGGCCATTAATGAGAAGATTCTTGCCTTGTCGTGCCCTAGGTGGGTGGTAATAAAGAATGTACCACCCTTCATCTAGAAGCTTATCCCTCAAATGATGGTGTTGTTTGGAAATGTTCTTAGGCTTGAGGAGACCAAGTCCTCCCTCCCACACGTTGATGTCAGGGCTCTGGTATCAATCCTTCCCAAGGTGGACTTCCCTAAAGTTTTAGAAAAAAATCTTGAGTTTGGAATTACTAACTGCAACATTGAAATGCTTGGCAGTATCAATGCTTGTTATTTATGTAGGAAAAAGGGACATTTGAGAAGAAACTACCCACTAATTCTCAAGAAATCCAATAACCACTTTACTATTAAAACCCTAATGACTCTACCTCTCGGATGATCCGGCTGAAACCCGTAATAATGTCTTGGAGAGAGAAGTTTTGGCACCCATAAAGGAAAGATAATAGATGTTGTTGTTGAGACTCCTAGAGGTCCCCAAATTGTAGGAAGCACATGCTTAGAAAATGCTCCCTCTAACACTAATAATTTTGAAATTGATAAGGAATTGGGGTCAATGGATTTCACCAACCAGGATTATCGTGAACCCTCAGGAGAGAAAACTAATCTATATCGTGGCTCTCCCATGACTCCCAACAAAAATAAACTGGTTAACCATCAAATTGCTAGTTGAGGATTTAGAAAATCCCAATGAGGAAGATTAGGGGCCTGAAAATAAGTGTCCCAGTTTCGAGGGAACAACCAAAGAAAATTGCAAACCTAAGGAAAAGAAAAATGCTCAACAGTTAGCATTAGGAAAAATAAGCCAAAATATGGAAAAGAATAAACGGTCTAAAAAAATACTTAAAGACAGTACTTCAAATCACCTGGAAGACTATGTTTTAAAACAAGAACAAAAATCACTAATAATAACAACCCTAATAAAAATGTGAATCTTGAGTCTAATAGCAAAATCAGACTAACTAATAAATCTCACTTATTAGTGAGAAACATGGTGAAGGACTTTGAGGATAAGAACCAGAAGTGTAATAACCCCCATGACACCATCATAGGGTTGGATCCTCAAGAATCCAATTTGATACTTAAGCAAAACATGAATTCTATTTCTAGGAGCATTAAGGAACAACCCCTTGTTGATATCATGGGGTATATTAGTCTTCAAAGTTTTTAAATGAAGGAGGTTGATCATATTGATAGGGAGATGGACTTAACCACTCCAAATATCTTAGGGGACTTGATTGTAAGAGGCATAAATCATAACTCATAATAATAAAAGTATTGCTCAAGACCCTCTGACAAGCAGTGGGAAGGAACCCAACAATAATGGTTCCAAGATTCTAAATTTGCCTCCTGATCTTGAGAACTCCTTAGATAAATAGATACAAAAAACCTTGATGACTCCCTATCTGAGAGTGTGGACCAATCCAAACCTGATTGTATGTTGAACCCTACAAGGAATGTGGGGTGCCTAGATAAGAAGGAGATCATAGAAGGGCAACTGGGACTAGATACTAGCTCTCCCCAACCAACCAAGGTGGCCAATAAAAAAGGAAGACCGAAGATCATAACTATGGGCGAAGGCAGTTTGAGTATTAGTAAGCAAAAAAGAAAGAAAACTAGTGTGGTTTGTTAGATGCATGGGACAACTGAGAGGGGGGTGAATCAATTGTACATTAAAACATTTAATCCCTCATTAACTTTCAAACCCTTATCAACAGTTAAACCCTCATTAAGCAACAATAGAATGTAAATATATGAAATAATGCAAACACAACCAAACACAATTGAACTCCATATTTACATGGAAAACCCTAAGTAGGGAAAAACCATGGTGAGGATTAGCTCACATATATATGAATAGCAACACTTAATACAATTAAGCTCACTACCAAGGGCTCACTGCACAGAAAAGAAGAAAGGCTCACTGCCTAGAAGAAAGAAGAATAGAAGAAGGCTATTATAAGAGATTCACTATCTTAGAGCAATAGGAAAAATCCGCCATTGCAAATTTGCACCATCCATAACCTTTGGCTCATTGCCTCTAGCAAATTTAGGCACACTGAAAATGTACACACCTTTTGATCACTACATTTGGAGCCATAAACGTTAATCTCTCACACAGATCACCACAATTGATCACAATCACATCTCACACATTTCTTACACATGCCACACACATCTCTAACAATTCACCTTGAATTTATACCAACCACAACCTCAAAAACATTTTCCATATCGACCATAATGAAACGTATGCACCTCAAACATGCATCCACTAAATAGGTCAACACCAAACACTTTCGTGGTGGAAAGAAGTGAAGGTAGACCATGGCAAGGGTTAACTAGGACCCAAATCTACACCGACACACTTCACCACGCTTCCACAAACAATAAACAATCTTCATAATTAGTGCTAGCACCCAGGTTGACCAAACCTATACTAACACTAATAAGCAACCACATGCATGCTTCTCCAAGTCTGAAAAAACATGTGGACCACAAAGCAACACTTTATAGCATCCAAACAAAATCCTAGAATATTCTAGCATCATCAAAATATTCTGCAACACTACCACAACCACCTGCAACTGAGAACACCATTATTTTGTGCAACCAGACATACTACCATAGAACACAACTTATGAATCCAAACTTGTGGAACAACTGAACACCAGAAACTTCAAGGGAAGGTATATACATACAATATTAGCATGCTCCCAAATACACAAGACAAGAAAAAACAACGTGGAGAAATGTGAAGTAATTCCATTTCTCTCAAACAACCTTATACACAGGAAAACATAATGTCAAACACATCTTCCACTGTCGCACGATCCAGAGCTTGAAACTCTGGATATAGAACCTCTAAACACCTCTTATCATCACATCCAAACTGCACAATCATATCTTCAACCATGAAGAAAGTCAGAGAAAAACACTAAACACACCTTTGTCACATTGCAAACTCTTTTATTCAAATTTTCTCAAAAAAACTTGGAAACCAAGTGAACCAATTGCATCAGCAACACCACAAACACCTTCTCAACATATCTACAACATTTGCAACACCAAAAATCTATGTACTATGGGTTGACATTAATGTGACAAAAACATTCACACTTGACACTAATGACAACATGATGCAGGAGCATCCTTGGTTGTAAAGCAATCTTGTGTCAACCAAAAACAGTTCTTTTCTTGCATTGCATTTAGTAGCAATTTCAGCAGTTCATTCTAAATTTTACCACATCATTTTTTCTCAACTCGTGGAGCAAGATATAGCATCTACAAATTGACATCTATCACATATCCAAATTTCACATCATTTGCATTTGTCTATCATAAGTTATCACTCTCAGAATTTCACTATGGTTACTAGTCAGAGCATTTGGGGCCGACCTGTTCCATATTTTTAGTGTAGGCCTATTCCATATCATGCGGAGCTTAATTGGACATTATACAAGTATATTTGGTTCATTGGGACCTACCTTGGAGATTCACAAGTCATATCTTCTCGCGTGGAGCTATCTTTCCATATTTTGAGGCCGACCTTTGTGTATGATCACTCATCGAGTTATTAACCCTTGCGGCCGATGCGAACCTATATGGGAGCTTGAGAAGCATATTTATAAGCATTTATAATCATTGTAGGTCATAATTATTAGTTCTAAGTTAGATGTTTTAAGACCAATACATTCTCGCATAAACCCTTTAAGGGCATGTAATAAGGTCTGTTGGCTAATTGTATTGTTGAAAGCCCCTGTGGCAGGCCTGTGAGCCCTAGATAATTATCCCTCAAGGCCAATGTTACATGTAATACTACCAATTCAATAGAGTTTCATGTTAGCATATCAAATTGTTGTGATATTTTTGATGTGTTGACTCATTGTTGCACAATTCAGATTGTTCCTTGTGGAACCCTCCTACCGTGACTGCACCAAGTGGTATCAGAGTGAGTTTTCGATTCTTGAAGGCATTCCTTGAGGTGAACAGATCTTCAAATTGAGGCATATTGCATTTGTGTTCAACTGATTGCCAATTGTGAGGCAGTTGAAACCTTGTATCCAAATTGCACGAACTGAGGCAGTTGCATCGATTCAAAGGGAGATATGTCGCCAAGGGGAGTACCTGCTATGGATAATGTTGTTGGATGAATGGATGAGATGCTAGAAATGATGCGCGATATGCGAGTTAAGTTAGATGTTGTTGAAGAAGATCAAAGGTGAGGCCTAACCCTAGGCAGAATGATGAATGTGTTGATAAAGCATAACATGTAAATCAATTTATAGAAGCCCTAGGTGAAGAGGAAGAAGAATTAGATCAGGTGAAGATGTTGAAAGTGATCTCGAAGATTAGGAAAAGGCCTAGAGTTGAAATTCAAAATTATGCGGGAAATTTGAATCCTTAAGAGTTGATTGAATGGATTAATAAGATGGAAGAATATTTTAAATATGAAGAAGTTGAAGATCCATAAAGAGTCAAATTTGTGAAAATAAAGTTGAAAGGACATGTTGCATTATGGTGAAAAGAAGTTCAATTAGATCGAAATGGAAGAGGCAAAGAAAGAATCATCAAACGGGATAGAATGGTGAGAAAATTGAAGACTCAATTCATACTAGCAGATTATGAACTGGAATTGTTGAAGAGATTGCAGAACCTGAGACAAAAAGAAAGATCTGTGAAGGAGTATACTGAAGAATTCTACAAGATGATAATTAGAACCGATCATAGTGAAGCTATCAAAGAAAAGGTTGCAAGATACATCAATGGACTGAGAACAAACATTCTAGAGGAATTGAGTCTGGTAAAGATGACATCTATTGAAGAAGCATACTGGTTTGCTTTGAAGGTTGAAGAGAAGCTAAACAAGAAGTTTGAATAAAGGAAAATAAGTGCAAGAGGAAGATTCAAAAAGAGTGGACCCTAGTCTAGAGAAAGAAGACCCTATGTGGAGTAGAACAAATATCCAAGACCCTACCAGAGTGAAGAAAAGGATGCTAAATCATACCACAGAGGAAGAGAAGATCAAAATTTCTACCGCAGTGATAAAGGAGGTCATAATTCTTACTGCAATGATGTATTTTGGGGAGATGAAGGAAGATCTAAGAGAATACCATTCAAAGGAACCTATTTAAGTGTGGAGGTGAAGGACATAGAGCATTCGAGTGTCATCAAGGAAGTACCAAAAAGAAAATTGAACATAACGAAAGGGAAACTTATGTAGAAGAAGAGCATGTTGGATCCCCTAATTTAGTTGGAAAACTAGAGAAAGGTTAATCATTGGTAATGAGGAGAGCTTTGATGCATGAAGAGGTAATTAAGGAACCACTGCAAAGGAAAAGTCTATTTAGAACCAAATGTAAGTCCAAAGGAAAGGTATGTAAAGTTATCATTGATAGTGGTAGTATTGATAATCTAGTTTCACAGGAGATGGTGACCAAGTTGAATTTGAAGAGATTGATTTATCCAAACCCCCATAGGATAGCATGGATTCAAGATGAGCATAATATATTAGTAAATGAACAATTTTTGGTGAAATTTCATATTGGATCATCTAGGGATGAAGTATTGTGTGATATTATGCTTATGGATGCATGTCATTTACTGTTAGGAAGACCATGACAATATGATAAGAAAGCAATTCATGATGGAAGAAGAAATACTTATATTGTGACCTCAAATGGAAGGAGAATCAAGTTGATACCTTTGGAGGAAGAGGAGAAGACCAAATTTTGTTGCACTGCCAGACTATGTTTGGTAGATGGAAGAAAATTTCTTGATAGATAGAGGCATGAGAACGTATGTTATGCATTGATTCTAAGGATTAGTGGTAATCCGAGGGGGGGGGAATCCCACCACAAAAGGAGAAGTATCTAAATTGTTAACAAAGTGTGAAGATATCATGTTAGAAGAATGTACCAGAGGGACTCCCTACAATTCAGAGTATCAGTCATCATATAGATCTCATATCAGGAACAAGCTTTCCAAATAAAGCAACACATAGAATGACACTAACAGAGAATGCAAAGTTGAACCGATAGATACAAGAGTTGCTAAGGAAAGGATTGATAAGAGAAATTTTGAGCCCACGTGCAATACCTGTTGTACTTGCACCTAAGAAAGATGGAGAGTGGAGAATGTGGAACCATTCAAGATCAATCAATAAGATCACTGTCAAGTATAGATTTCCATTGCCAAGGAAGAATGACATTATGGAATGTTTGAGTGGAGTAAATTATTTCACAAAGATTGACCTAAAGAGTGGATATCATCAAATCAGAATCAAAGGAGATGAATGGAAAACTACATTTAAGACTAATGAAGGTTTGTATGAGTGGTCAGTGATGCCTTTTGGATTGAACAATACACCAAGCACTTTCATGAGATTGATGAATGAGGTATTGAATAAATTCTTGGGTAAGTTTGTCATTGTTTACTTGGATGATATTTTGATTTTCAATAAGTCTAGAAAAAAACACTTGTGCCACATCTAACAAGTATTGCAGAGGTTGAGAGAAGAGAAGTTGTTGATTAATTTCAAGAAGTGTAGTTCCATGAAGACAGAGTTGGTATATCTTGGATTTTTTATTTCTGCCAAGGGATTGAAGATGGATCCAGAGAAAGTAAAAGCAATAATTGACTGTCCTACACCAGTAAATATTGGAGAAGTGAGATCATTCCATGGGTTAGCTAGTTTCTACTGAAAGTTTATCAGAAGTTTCAGTAGTGTTTGTAACCCCATGACAGCAATGAGAGGAGATAAGAAGGAATTTAAGTGGACATCCAGAACACAAAATAGTTTCGAATTGTTGAAGCAAAAGGGACAAAGCAATCAGTACTAGCTTTACCAAATTTTGACAAGGTTTTTCAAATTGATTGCGATGCAAGTGGAAATGCAATTGGAGTAGTGTTGAGTCAATAAGGAAGACCTATAACTTATTTCAGTGAGAAGTTGAATGATTCCAGAAGAAGATAATCATTTTATGATTAGGAATTCTATGTCATAATTCAAGCCTTGAAGAAGTGGAGACATTACTTGTTGCCTAAGGAATTTGTGTTGTATACAAACCATCAAGCTTTATAGTATCTGAACAGTCAAGGAAAACTGAATCAAAGACATATGATATGGTTTGAGTTCTTATAGAGTTATACATTTGTGTTGAAGCATAGGAGTGGCAAGTCAAACAAAGTTGCAGATGCATTAAGTAGAAGGAGGAATTTGCTGATAGAGATGAGAGTGGAAGTATTAATATTTGAAGAATTGAAGCATATGTATGAGGATGATGCAGATTTTGGTGAAGTATGGAGAGCATGTAAAGAACCAGTAGTGACAGACTAGAGCCAATGGTTGGATTATTTCATTCAAGAAGGTATGTTATTTAAAGGATATTAGTTATATATAACAAGGAGTTCAATGAGAGCGAATTTGATCAAGGAAAATCATAATGGAGGTTTAGCAGGACGTTTTGGAGTGGATAAGATAGTAGCTTTGGTGAGTGAACATTATTTTTGGTCGCAGATATATAAGGATGTAAGGAAATATGTTAAAAGTTGTAGAATTTGTCAAGTTGCAAAAGGGAGTAGTCATAATACGAGATTGTACAAGTTTTTGACAGTATCGAGAAGACCTTGGGAGGATTTGAGCATGGATTTCATTTTGAGATTGCCAAGAACAAAGAGAGGTTATGATTCTATTATGATAGTAGTGGATAGTTTTTTTAAAATGGCATATTTTATTCCTTGTAAGAAGACTAATGATGCTATGCATATTGTTGACTTATTATTCAAGGAGATTGTGAGGTTGCATGGATTACCTAAGAGCATATTTTCAGACAAAGACACTAAATTCATTGGATATTTTTGGAGGACATTATGGAAAAAGATGAAGAAAAATTTGAAGTTCAGTTCAACATATCACCCACAGACAAATGGACATACAAAAGTAGTGAACAAAAGTTTGGGTAACTTGTTGAGGTGTTTGGTTGGAGACAAGGCAGGAAGTTGGGATATGGTTTTACCATAGGTAGAGTTTGCATACAATAATTTAGTGAACTAGAGTACAGGGAATACATTGGAGTTGCAGAGTTAAGGGACATCAGTATGGAGAAGAAAAGGAGTGTGGAGGCATAAGAGTTTGCATATTTCATGGAGACGTTGCATAATCAAGTTTGGAAGCTTTTGGAAGACACGAATGGTAAGTATAAGGAGAAGGAAGATGAGCACCAAAGACATAAGGAATTTGTTGTTGGAGATGAAGTGATGGTATACTTGAGGAAGTGAAGATTTCCAGTTGGCACATACAATAAGTTGAAGATGAGGAAGTTTATACCATATAAGATTCTTAGGAAGTTTGATTCTGGAAATGTAAATGAAGTGGACTTACCAGAGACATTGGGTGTATCACCTATTTTCAATGTTGTAGAAATATATGAGTTTCATGAAGGACAATCAAGTGGTACTAGTGATGAAGTGGATTTGGAGGAGAAATTACCACACGAGAAACCGAAGGAGATTGAGCAGATTTTGGATATCAGAACTGAAAGGAGCACCAGGAACAAGTAGTACAAAGAATATCTTGTGAAGTGGAAAGGAAGACCAGTGGAGGATTCATCATGGATTTCTCGAGCCTCAGGTGGACCGTCTTGGGTTTCCTCTTAGCCCTAGAAAGTGAGGGACTCACTTTCTTCCAACCCCGGGTGTCTAATACAGGAGCATCCCTAGTTGTAAAGCAATTACGTGTCAACAAAAAATAGTTATTTTCTTGCATTACATTTAGTAGCAGTTTCAATAGTTCATTTCACATTTTAGCACATCGTTGTTTCTCAGCTTGTGGATTAGGATATAGCATCAACACATTGACATCTATTACATATCTAGATTTCACATCATTTGCATTTGTCTATCAAAAGTTATCGTTCTTAGAATTTCACTGTGGTTACCAGTCAGAGCATTTGGGACCCCTAGTCCAAATTTTTAGTGCGGACCTATTCTAGATTGTGTGAAGCTTAATTGGATATCATACAAGCATCTTGGGTTCATTGGGACCTACCTTGGAGATTCACAAGTCATATCTTCTCGCGTGGAGTTATCTTTCCATATTTTGAGGTGGACCTTTTTGTATGATCACTCATCGGGTTATTAAACCTTGTGGCCGACGTATACCTATATGGGAGCTTGAGAAGCATATTTATAAGCATTTGTAATCATTGTAGACCATCAGTTATTAGTTCTAAGTTAGATGTTTTAGGACCAATACATTTTCGCATAAACCCTTTGAGGGCATGTAATAAGGCATGTTGGATAGTTGTATTGTTGAAATCCCTTGTGGTAGGCCTATGAGCCCTGGATAATTTTCCCTCAAGGCCAATGTTGCATGTAAGACTACCAATTCAATAGTTTCATGTTCACATATCAAATTGTTGTGATATTTTTGTTGTGTTGACTCATTGCTGCACGGTTTAGATTGTTCCTTCTAGAAATCTCCTATTGTGACTGCACCACATCACAACCAAAAATATCCAATAATATCCCCAACTATATTGGAGGTTTACATTAATGACAACACCAACAATATTCAAAAAATATCCCCATTTTTCATTGATGGCAACACTAGCACTGAAAACCATCAATAACAAAAACAACTATCGTCAACAACAACTTTGCATCAAGTAACACTCCCCCTTACTAGGGCATCTCTTACTCTTCTTTTCCTTATGTCTTTTAGACACTATTCTCCCCCCCTTTCTATTCTCTCCCCTATCCTGAGGAGCTTTCCATACATCACTCTCCCCCTTTTGACATCAATGGATCTTTCCATTTGACAACATTTGCACACTTCTCTTTAGCCAACACTAATGAGCAATTGATTTCTCTCCACTACTCTTCTCCATACAATTCTCACTATTGCACACATTGCATTGCTCTTACTCTTTTTTGCACTCTCTTTACACTGCCCTTACTTTTCAGATCTCTCTCCCTTAGGTGCACACGATATGCTCCCCCTGAATGTACCAAACAAGAACACTACTACCTACTCCACCTAAGAGGTAGCTTTCAATATCAGTCTAGGACCAAGAATGTATCTTGAAATGCTTCCTGGAAAGATGCACCAACTTATGCATCTAGTTGAAAGGAGGGGAAATAACCCCTAAATTTTGTCAGAAATACTCAAATGTATCTTTTCGAAGAGCCTTTCAAAAAATATCTGCAACTTGATCCTTTGTAAGCACATACTCCAACTTCACCCCATTCTCTGCAAATTTTTCCCTTAGAAAGTCAAACCAGACAGATATAAATTTTGTTCTTGAATGCATTATTGGGTTTTTTTAAATATTGATAGCACTTGTATTATCACACAAGATAAAAATAGGTTCATAATATGATACTCTGATATCCTTCAATGTCTTCTTAATCCATAACACCTATGTACAACATGATGTTGTTGCAATATATTTTGTCTCTGTAGTAGATAATGACATCGAATCTTGCTTCTTACTCGACCAAGAAACCAATCTACTTCCAAGAAAGAAATCACCTCCACTTGTACTTCTTCTATCATCTACACAAGCTGCCCAATCTACATCTGTATATGCATTCAAAGAGAAATCAGTATCCCTAGGATACCATAGACCAAAATCTAAAGTACCTCTCAAGTATCTAAATATCCTTTTGATTGTTTCCACATGTGATTCTATATGATCTTCTTGAAATATTTCCACAAGAAACACTACATGTATGATATCCGATCTTCTAGTAGTTAGATATAGTAGTCCATCAATCATTGATCTGTACTTGCTTTGATCTGTCCTAGGAGATTCATCATTTTTTCTTAGTTTGCAATCAGTAATCATGGGAGTACATACCAGTTTAGAATATCCCATTCCAAACTTCTTCAACATTTCCTTAACATACTTTGACTGGGAAATGAAAATACCTTTTACTAATTGACTGACTTGTAGTCCAAGGAAGAAATTCATCTCCCCACACATTGACATCTCAAACTATTTCCACATCTCTTACGTAAACTTCTTGCACATGCTTTCATTTCCTCCAAATATTATATCATCAACGTACACAATCACAATCAAGATTTGATCTCCCTTAACCTTGAAGTAAAGGTTGCTATAATTCTTGCTACAACAAGTACTTATCTAATATTGCATACTAAGCTCTAGGAATCTGTTTGAGTCCATACAATGCCTTCTTCAACCTGTAGACCATATTAGCACCATCTGATAACTAAAAACCTTCTATTTGTTCAATGTACACTTCTTCTAACTCACCATTCAAGAATGCAGGCTTGACATCCATCTGATATACCTTGAAGTTTTTATGTGTTGCAAAAGCCAAAAAAAATCTAATGGCTTCCATCCTTGCCACTGGAGCAAAAGTCTCTTCAAGATCTATTCCTTCCACTTGTGAGTAGCCCTCACACATGAGTATAGCCTTGTTTTTGACAAATTTTCCATCCTAATTCAACTTTTTATTGAAAACCCACTTAGTTCCTATCACATTCTTGTCTGCAGGTCTTGGGACCAATTCCCAAGTCCGATTCTTCTCAATATTCCCTAATTCTTCTTACATAGCTTTGACCCAATTCTCATCTTTGCATGCCTCAATTACTATCTTAGGTTCTACTTCTGAAAGTAAAAAAAATTACCTGCTCCTCTGTCATATAAACTTTTCTCCTTGTCAGCACACCTTTTCTCTTATCTCCAATGATTTGATCTTCAGAATGATTCTTCTGCACATACTTAGGATTGTTAGGGATCTTTTCTGGAGCTTCTTCCTCTTCAAATTCCATCTCTTTTTTTTTCTCTTCATCCTTTTATTCTTCACTGCAAGGGGGTTCATTAGATTCATATCTTTCTATCAATACAAAAATTTGATGTGGTTCTTCATCCACTTTGACACTTGCACTTTCAACGACCTTCTTTAACCTTTTTTTATAGCATCTATATGCCTTACTCTTTGTAGAGTATCTAAGGAAGATTCATTTATCATATCTTGCATCAAACTTTCCCAAGTTTTCTTCATGTCTTTTGATATAGCATTTACTTCCAAACACTAAAATATTTCATAGTAGGAGGTTTTCCATACCATAAATCATAGGGAGTCTTTGATCTGTTCACTCTTGCTTGACCTTTGTTAAGAATATGGGTGAACCCACAATAGTGGGTTACAATTTCTTGTACAGACAAAAACATGACTTTGGGGGGGGGGAAATTACTAAGGCCCTGTTCGATCGAATTCCCCCACCTTCACTCAAATTGGTTCTTCGAATGAACCCCCTCTAGTTGGGGGCATTTTAGACGTTTCTTTTTTATGGTAAAAAATGGGATTCATTTGAAGCACCTATTCGAACAAAGACTAATTTGTTTTTGTTTTTTATTTAATAGAGGTTAAAATCGAGGGTATGATAGTTAATATCATTTTCACGTTCAAATAGTGCAGCAAGGTGAAGAAGTGAAGGCAAGGTGTCCAAGAAAACAACACATGTCAACATCACATGGTTTCTACCAAAAAAAGGTGTTGAAAACAAACTTTAACTCAACCAATATTTTTCGTTTAAAAGGCTGCAAAAATCTTGTCTCAAATTCAAGAACCGAGTAGGCCCTAAAACCTTAATAATTTCAAATACTTAATTAAGTGAATGGATATAACTTGGGTGCGTTGACATGTGGTATCCCTCTATTTTTTAGGTTTGATTTTGCTAGGGTTTAAAATAAGAGTGTTTGAAATCATATGGTTTGAAATTTTGTTTTCTTATGTGACGCTTTTCTTCTAGGGTTTGAAATTCTAGTTTGATTTTGCTAGGGTTCAAAATTTTATTCAAGGTTCGTATTATTATTATTTTGGGTCAAATGTGTATAAAGCATGCAATGTATTTTTGTTGTCAATATCTTATTTGCATTATCTTCTCAACCCAATTATTGAGTCATTGTCAGTATGGATAATTCTGCCATATCCTCATACAATTCTAGATCAAAGCTTGCTTCCAAGGTATAGGTAACAATTTAGGCAAATTTTTAAAACTGGATCTGAAAAAGAATGGCCTAATTCACTCAACTAGTAACAAAACAATATACATATTATTTTGTAATCTCACATATAGCCAGCATGACCAACAATTATCATCCAAAAGACATATAAGATATAATCTTTCACAATTCTAGGTTCCAATTATACCTTATATCACGTGGAAAATGAGCAAAAAAGATCAACCAAGTTACTTAAAATACATATCACGATATAGGGTTTATTACTCTATTATTCTTATAAGATATATATTTTTGTTTTAACCATTCTTTAGAATTTAATTTTTATTGTGCCTTACATATGAAACTTTATAGTGTTCTCAATTTACAATACATTAGACTCAAATGTCAGTCATTATTCTACATTGGCCAACCATTAAAGTCGGCTTTTTAAATGACATCAAACTCAGATACAATGACACTATGAGCCAACAAAAAAAAAGATCATTGTCACCTTCTTTGACTCAAGGTTTGGGGGTACTGCTTTGTGATAGAAATTTGGAATGGGGCTTTCTTTGAATGAGAGGCTTCTCCTCATCTTCTTCAATTGTTATTCCTATTGTTCTTGTAATTTTATTTAAAACAAATTAGCATTCTAGAAGCACACGTTGAAAGAAATTTGGCCAAGCAATAATGTTTATAACCTTAAATTAAGTAAATGCTTGCAAATGCCAAATATAATGTAAGTGAAAGGTTCTTTTTCATGAAATGATGACCAAAAGTATGAAAGATAAACAAGCTTCTATTCATCAAGATGATCGGTATCACACATCATTTTGATAAAGATGAAACACTCACTACCTTTGTATTTGCTTGTCATTGCCACTTTTCCTCTTCCTCTGCATGGAGTTTTTCCTTTAATTTTGTGTTAAATTGAGCAATTCTATAGAGCAAATAAAGTCAATCTTTACAAAGGAACAGTCAATCAACAAAATGTAAAGGATAAGACCATTACCAGAAAGGACATGATGCTAATTCTATTTTTAGCAGTAAATTCTTACCTCTTTCCGCTTCTCAGCTCATTCTACTTTTAGAGGCTTCACTTGTTGTTTAAGGCCTAAAAACATATAAATAAACTTGTTACAAAGAATAGAATTATGTGACAAAGACTAAATAAATATTAACAAGCAGATGATTCCCAAAAATTTGCTATTACATGTTAATACATCACAAAAAACACCAAATAGAGATGATAAATAATCCAAATTCATATAATACTATAAACCAATGAGATTGGAAAAAATCATGCATTATTAATTTTAGTGATACTACTCACCATAAAAATTCAACTACCATCTTCCAATAATATACCTTGAGAATCCAAACATATCAACAATATGAGTGCATTCTTTACCAATATAAATCTATGATTTTCAATGAAGTAGTGTGATTAATTGCAAAAGAAATACATACAGGAAAAAGCACTATATGATGAGACATGTCAAACATAGTGTAATTTGCAAATTTAAATGAATAATTGTGTGTTAGATTGGATGTGCGTAAAAATCACTTCTTTTGTTGAGTTTTTAAGTTGTCATTTGGCTTGCCCAGTTTCTCTTTAATTAAGATCTTCATAATGTAGTTACACAGTTTACAATAAATGCTAAAGTTTCTTCCTTTGCAAAATTACAAGAGCCATATTTTCTGCATGCATGTTGACCATAATGATGAGTTCTACCCTTTAATATGATATGTTAGGTAATTTTGAAAATAGTTGCTTCAAATTAACTTGAATGATATTTATTACAAAATGATTCTTTACTTAAATTTGTTTGTATTGCTAGTTCCTATTATCGACATGAAAATATTTATAGGCTAGGCTTAGTGGTCTACAACATCATTTCCCCCCTCTATCTCTCTTACTTTCTATCCTTATCTTTTCACAAACATCATCATTTGCTAATCAACCTATCAATTGACCTCATGTATTGCACAAATGTATGCAAAAAATAGACCATTTTTTTCCTAATTGACCTTCCATAACTCTTCGGTGTACCCATTACACACCGAGGTGCGATTGCTAGTTTATATAAACTTAGATGGAGAGGAAGTGAGTTTCCCATATAAACTCTTTTGTTTCTAATGGAGAATCTTATATCATCCATAAAATTTTATATAAACCCTTTAAGTTTGATTTTATAAATTTAAATGGTTGAATTATGGATGTGATAGCACTTTATTTAAGTTCATTTTTTTTTTTCAATATCATTTAATAGAGCATAATGTTTTAAATGGTTGATTTATGAGTGTGGAGTTGTCCCACTAAATTTGGTGAATAATGTTGCCAAAAATATTTGTTATGGTTGTATTTGGCATCAAGGAGGTCTCAATGATGTAGTACAAGGGATATAATCTTCCAAAGTTTCTTAATGTGTGATTGCCAATAGGAGAGGAATATTTCCAAGTTCACATATCTCACCTTTCTATGAAGTTAGCTTTTATTTGTTTCACTTGCTTCAGATGTTCACAACATTTGATTATGTTGGTTATCCTTAATGAAATTTCAAAATTAGCTAATTTGGATACTTTATTGATGTTTATCAAAAAAAATTATACTACATAATAAAGACTCATGATGTATCTGATTTATTGCAGAATTATAGTCAACATTAGAGACAGGCTAGAGATGTAACATACAAAGGAAATAACATCTGAATATTATTCAACCTTGAGCTTTTAAAATAAGATATGTAGACTAACACACCTACCCCAATAATGGAAGTTGAAAATTTCAACCCTCTCATGAAATTCAAGTCATATGGGACAATCACTAAATTTTAACATTTCGATATTATGTATTAGGTGGTAATTTTGTAGTGTATCAATTATCTAATAATGTGTTGGCATTTATGTGTAGTTTCAAGTCAATATTCATTGAATCATATTATGTTATTCTATTAAAAAATAGAAGATCTGTGCTCAACCATATAATGAAAGCCAACTTCTACAACTAAGTTTAGATTCTAGTTAATTTCTCAAGCCTAAGCTTCTAGAAATTATGAAATAAGAAATAAAGTGATGATGTTTGTAATTCTTCTCTCTTTCCTCTTGTCTATCATTTTATTTCTATTTTTTTTTTTGGAAAGGAAAAGAGAAAGTCTATTTATTTTGGTTCACTTAAATTTAAACATTAGGATGTTTAAAGTAATTTATTTTTGTGGACAAATCAAGGAACGATATGGCAGCTTAGGGACCACCAACTCTGGGTATATTTATCAGAACAAATGAAGAGATCGGTAAATTGCGTCTTATTCTAGCTAACCCCACCACCACAGGGGTTTATAGGGACACATTTCAGTCAATTCTAGATATCTTAGAGAATATTAGACTGACATTTGATACCATATCACCTTAATTAGAATTTGTCGTAATTTTATCCCCTATAATTTATATATTAGCAAGGAAATTTGTTAGATTTCAATTAATCTAGTTTATATATACATAAATTTTGTGCCAGATTCATGTCACTTGCATATTTTTTCAAACATAATAATAGGTCACCCTATAGGAATGAAGCATCTACAAACTAGATCAATTAAAATGTTTGAAAATTTACTTTTCTAATCTACATATTATAAGGGACAAAAAATACCATAAATTCCAATCAAAGTGACATGAATCCAACACAAAATTAATGCATTCAATTTGGGTCACTTTATTGTTGAGTCTTTAAAATCCTAGAGGGTGACCTATTATTATGTTTGATAAATTATGCAAGTGATGTCAATCCAACAATAAATTGATACATCTACAAGCTATATTAATTGAAGTGTTTGAGAAACTACCTTACAAATCCACAAACTATAAGGGACAAAAATACCACAAATTCTAATTGAGGTGAGATGAATCTAATACAAAATTGATACATCAAATTTGGGTGACTTTGGCGTCAAGGATTTGTGCCAACTAGAAAATATGCACCTACAAATCACCCTATAGGAATGAAGCATCTACAAATTAGCTTAATTAAAATGTTTGAAAAATTACATTACTAATCTAAAAATTATAAATGAGAAATATTAGAATTTTGTATAAACGATAATTCTACTCAAGGCCAAATATCTAATAGCTAATCATAAAATAGGAATTTAAATATTCAATATATGAGTGTAAATCAAAATAAATTATTTAATGAAAGGAATGAGATAAAATATATAGCCTAAAATTCTAAATTTGGTGAGGATGAGGAAGAGGTAGAACACTAAAAAAAGGGATTGCTTTAACTAAGTTTTCAAATCTAAGAGGATAAGGAAAAAAGAAGAATCTCGTGAAAGAAGGAAATAACCTGTACTTAGTTATCCTATTCTACCTAAATAATCAAAATAAATTACTTTAAATAATAAGGTGAAATAAATAATTGCAACATCCCCCTTAAGTGCACCTTAGGAGAAATATGAAATATGAAAT
>VDFB02078798.1:0-23866 GCA_007258455.2 Sequoia sempervirens | reverse complement strand
TATATATATATGTATGTATGTATGTATGTATGTATGTATATATATATGATCATTTACATTTAGTTTATTGTTTATGCTTATGTGTTTAAATTCAGATGGCAATGTGATTTGTCAAATAATATTTGTAAGACTATTTAATAAATGTCTCCATTATCTAACATGTTTTATGTGATCTAATTAAAACTATCTTAGATCTTTTTTTTCTTAGATACAACATTATGATTAAGTATGTTATGCTAAATTAAATGCACCTATGATCTAATTAAAGAACATTAGATGCATATAAGTATTTAATCTAACACAAGATACAAGATGAACTTGAATAGTATGAAACCTATTAAAGCAACCACTTAAAAAATTATTTAAATAATTACCTAGTATTCAAGACACAAATGACTATTTTTCAAGAATGAAGTTGTCATCGAGATTGAACCCATATGCTATGTTTAAATTCTCAACAATCTCATGAAACATGGAAACATCTTCGATCCTATGGGTATGCTCATAGTGAAGATGAATCTCCAAATTATGGGTTGGCTCCCTTATGATTTTCTAATGAATAAATGATCTTTTAAGGAAAAAGGGGAGAAGGATTTCAAATAAATGGATAAACTAAATCTTAAAGTAGGGTGATGTACCTATTGGTTATTTTTTTAGAACCAAACTTAATCTCAGTCCTAACTTATGAGCTTTCCATGACCCAATTATTAGCTAGGGTGAGGATTGGACAACACTTAAGTAGAGTAGTTACTACTTTATTTCTTCTCTTCGAGCTCTGTGAGACCTAGGGAGGGAATCCCCTATATACTCATAATATTCCATGCTTAGTTAAGAGTATTTCCTCACACAGATGCACAATTTCATAAAAATCACCTTATCAAAAGCTTGGCGAACCTTAGATAAAAGCGTTATTTATTTTCAAGAAGTGCTCCTTCATACTTAGATTTGGGACATTGTATGTTAAAGTATGTCGAATCATTCTTCATCTTAAATCCTAAGATAAACTAACCAGATAGTCATTGCTTCATCTAAGGTAGAAAAAGAATTATAATTGGTAATGAACTGGTAATACAATGTTAATTGAAATTCATAAATTAGTGGACCATTAGAGTGTTACTTTGTAATATCTAACTCACTATATTTTTAGAATACCACTTCCTTACTAAATCTTGTATGCTTTTATCACAAACCAATGAGCTTATTTCATCATTTGATCAATTCATTAAATTGAAGCTCAAAAAAAATTCATACATTATGTGCAAATGACAAAATACAAATGAAGATGTCATTAACAATATTCATTCATAACTTGGGAGAAAACACAGAGGAGAGTAAAATTATGAAAACTAAAATTCTTTTTCATTTTTGATATTTCATTGTAAAACATATTCAAGATTTATACGCAATATAACTTTCATCTTAGACTTGCTTCTAATATATCTACTAGAGTATCTATTTACATTATATTATGCTACTAGAGCTTAGTATCTACTATGACCTTAATCTAGAATCAAAATTCTAAACTCTCTCTCTTTCAGCCATGAAATCCCCTTTATATAAATAGGGGAGCAACAAGCACCCGACTGAATTACAATTTCAATTTTATTTTGAGTTCATTTCAAAACCTTAGTCCAACTAAATCCTCGAAGGAATCCCCATGCAGTTTCATATGCAATCATTCTAGAATAGGGGAGGAAAAAAACATGTGTAGAATGTTAGCCATCACTATCATAACATTCGTTGTTGGGAACAAAAATGATTTGGTTCATATCATCTAGAAAACCTCCACATCAGCAAGGGAAAGAAAAAGACAAACCATGGACACATGAAACAAATACCTCCTATGTAATGACCATGGTGTGATCAAAAACTAAATTAGGAAGTGACTCTTATCCAAAGTCGTTAGCATCCAAAAATTCCCAACCACTCCTAGTCCTTGTGGAAATTGGAGGTATTACCAACACGTCATCATCAAAGCTATCATATGGCACCAAGGAATGGATTTACTATCCATAGTTTGAGTTTGTCTCAGCTTCAACATCTAAAGGAGTGTCGGAAAGCACAATAAGAGAATTTTTCTTTCCCTGACCGGTCTGGTAGCTCTTTTCCTTCTTTTTGGCCTTCTTCACTGGCAACACCAGTTCCTTCCCTCTGGGCTAAGCCACTTCCCCTGGAAGGGTTCTATTTCTCAAGCGGTAAGTACTTTGCACAATTGTCTTCTTTTTATGGCCTCTAGCCCTCCTTTTTCCCTTTGTAATTTCATGGGAAACCATGGTTTCCTGTTCAGTTACTTCCTCATGGAATTTTGACATACTTAACCGACTAGACCTCCTAATAGGAAGGGTTGCCTCACCATTTTTTCCCATCTTGTTAGAGCTTACAAAATGATAATTAAAATGCCTTTTGGTTCAACACCCACAAGAAAAACACTCCAATCCTAGTGATAATGACCAATTCATCCAATAAAAGTCTGAAGTAGACCAAAGAACTCAATTTCATACTAACCCAACTAGGAAAAGAAAATTCTACCACAAATAGATCAACAACCCTTCACACTTAGCCTAACATACACTGAAAACTAAAAAGATAATGAGAATAATCATCGATCATTCTACATTAAATAGAGACTTCGAGCATGCATAATTAATGATGTAGAACTCCTTGCACGAACGAAATGGTAGCCTATTAGTTTGGCTCTGAATCTGGACCATTCATCTAAGAGAAATTAAAATTTCATCTAAGGTGGCCATGAGCATCATTTTTTGACTATTCTCAACTTGCTTCTTGGAAATAGTGATGCTATCTCAAATATTGACACGTTATTCCTTAACCCTAATTTAATCATATATGTCCTGATAATTTGGCATGTATCACCAACCTAATCCGTTCTCTTCATTAATATAAAAAAAGTACATAAGGCCAGTTTAGAGAGAAACTCTCCTTGCACTCCATCTCACTTCATCGCTGATCCTTTCCTAATCCTGAGGTGCTCATTAGCGATGAAATTAGTTATGTGATGGTTTTTTGTTCATTGGATTGTCCTACTTTAAATTTTTATCAACAGTCATCTAGTTCTTTTGATAATCCCCCTATTACTTTGTGTGAGATCCCCCAAGATGCTACCACATTGCTCCTTTATTAATGGTTATCACCTACCGTTCATTTATTTTACTATCACTCAGCTCTATCAACAATGAAAACATCTATGTGATGGCCTTTAACCCTTGATTTAATGTCCTGAATCTAAGTCACATGTGTCCCTTCATCGTGCTTTCGCCAATTCACACTTTATCCCTAGTATCACATCAACGATGAGAGACACTGTGAAAACACTAGATCTTTGAAAAATGCACTTGCATAGAAGAAATGGATCCAAACATATCGCCCATAAGATCATGTCAACATTAGCGAAAGAAAAAACCATTTTAGAAGGCACTGATTTCTTATCACTAATTTAGAACTTAAGTTCTGAGATAAATCTACGATGAGTGATAAGGCCTCCGTTCATCCCTGATTCTCCTCATATATTGTGCAAGCAATCAACAATAATTTTTTTACATTATTTATAGGGTTCATCGCACATCGCTAATGCGAGAACTACCTTTTACAACATATCTGTGATCATATGGTGCAACAACACATCCCTCATTGCTATTACAAATGTTCTTTTTAATGGCCATCTGCGATGAGCAATAAGAGCATAAGGCTAAGAACATCGCTTATCACTATTAAAAATTTGAGGGATCAGATGCCACTAGTGATGAGCGATATCAAAGGGAAATATCGCTCATCACTCATCACTAATACACAGTGTAAACCTATGAATAAATCAACAATGAGTGATATAGTTACAAGGGACATCAGGACTTAAGTGAAATTTTTATGCACGTGTTCATAAGTTATTCTAAAAGAGGGGAATTCTCTAGGGTGACATGAGAACAGAAGGCTCACAACTTTGGAATCATGTAGAACAAAGGATGTAATGATAAAAAATCATTTCCCTAACCCTATACAAACAAACAATTCAGACCTACATAGGAGAACAATAGGTTGCAAGATGACAGTCACATGATGATGAAAATATGAGAATTACCTCCCCCTATATGACTGACAATAGACACTATATAGCCAGTAGCAAAAAAAATGGAAAGCAACTAAAAAATAAGAAAAAACCCTAAACCTCTTATAAGAACCCTAAAATCAAATGTTACAAGGATTTTTAGGTCAAAATTCTTAGGGTTTTAACATGAGTATGCTAAAATTTACAAAAAATTGAAAGTGCCATTAGCACATAAATGGAAAAGATGAGTAGCTTGATTCACAACTATTTCTCATAAAATATATTTCCACAACTCAAATTTGACAATCTAATCACATAAGTGTCACAAAAAGGCCTAATAATCTATCCTTTATGAAGGAAAATAGTGTTTTCACAACTTGAACGGGAAGATAAATCTATAGCACAATCTATGACCTATGATTAAACTTGCTTTTGTGTACATGCATTCCTTAATGAGACATAAAATTTATATCCAAATCATTCAAAGGGACAAAACACCTGAAAGTTAGAAGGGTAACACTTGATTATAATAATAAATTGAATGAAAATTTGCAAGTAACAATTTCAAATAACCTATAAAAATTGTATATATTAATAACTGTAAAAAGTGAGTTATAAGACTAATCTCTCTTTGCAGAATGCAAAGGAAAAGATGCAAAAACTAAGGAAAAAGACTAACTTTTTCCAATATATATAATAGATGGCTCCAAAGTACCAAGAGGTGGAACTAGCAACTAACTAAAAGTGAAAATCTCTCCAAATATCTCTCCCACAAGTAAAGATGATAAGCCTTAAAAAGAGGGGTCAAAACTGATGTAAAATGGAAGATCAAGTGGTCAAACTCTTTCTGCATGATGGTTGACCCAAAAAGGCTCCTAAAAAGACTCCAACTGAAAATGAGACACAAAAATATTGTTGAGCTCCACATCTAATTATGAATGATTTACGGACTTCAAAAGCACTTTAGTTGTGTCTACCTCTTGTTCTTGCATGATTTAGGGATGAAGGCAGTAATCTGAACAAATAATAAAGTAATCAGCAATGGACCACTTTATTAGGTGTTATTAACTTGATCAATCTTGCTTTTTAAATGACAAATAATAAAGTAATTTATTAACCATTATTTTATTATTTGCTTACATTGTTTCTTGATTTCTAAATCATGAAAATAGGGGAATGAATGATGTTTGAGTTTGATTTATATTTTTGCAAAGTTTTGATATATATGCAAAGGTATATTAAAATACCTAATGCATAGCGACGGTATTAATTTATGCAAAAAATGTTTAAATGATAGTGAAAAATCACCCCAAAAGGGGTCAACGAAAAAGGGAATAGAAAACCCTAAAAGATAAACTCGTCCTTTCTCTTTTCCTTTTCACTTTGCATACGCACTGTTGGTTTGGGCGCCACTACTAGGGTTTGATCTTTGAGTTTGGAGACCTTTGTATGCTTTTGTTCACTTCACTCTACAGATTCATGCTAGGCTGCATGGTATGTTTCTTTTTTTGTCTTCTAAATGATGTGATTCTCTCAAAATTTGTGAAGGAAAATCTATACTTTTGATCATTTTTCATGAAGAATGATAAGAGTGCTTCATTAGTCTGCATTTTAATTTTTGCACTTAAAATTTTTTGTAAGAAAAGATAGAAAATTTTGTATCTCCAATTTTTTTGGAAAAACCAACTATATGTGCTATTTTGCAGGTTGTGGCATTGTCTCCCATATTTCATTGTGTATCTTTCATTTGAAAGCTATCTCTTTACCTGAGGGTTTCAATATTTTGGGTTTCACATTTTGTAGCTATGGATTGGCTTATAGCCATGGCTTTGTTAATGTTGCTCATGGTTTTATTTTTGAAACCCTTGCCCAATCTAAACAGGAATGAGAAGAGTTTCAAATTAATTGCTTTGGGGAAAATAAACCCAATATTCCTTTGTACGGTTCAAGTTGTAGCAAGATATTATCACCAAGCATAAACATTGATGAGAAGCCTTTAGTTGCTGCTACTGTTTCAATAAAATCTATGTGCTCATCTTCAATAAGCTCCATAGATTCTCCAACAATTTTTTATGATGTGTTCCTCATTATCATCATACTATTATTTATGCATATATGTGTTTCTCCAGTCATTGCATGACAACATGCCCTTTTCATGTTTCATGTTCAATAATTGATTTAACCTTTGAAAGTTGAAAAAACTTGTGTATGCAAGAATCCTTTCTTAATATGTCAACCTCTATGTTGCATTTCTCTTAGAGTATTCATATGCATTACTTTCTCTCTTTGAATCTTGTGAAGGTTATCACCCCTTGCACTGAGACTACACCTTGCTGCCCAAGACTATGTAAGTGTAGGATGCTAGAGTTTTAAAGGACCTTGAAGATGAAGACCACTATCACACTATATCTTTGCATGGGCTTTGTGTTAAACACATTTATTAGTAACTATTTAGCCCTCATTTCCCTCAAGCCTGTTGTTATAAGAGATCCTTCATATTATTTATTCTCACTATCCTTTAATATTAATGACTCATTAAATGTAGTCCTATTTTATTAGGTCTTAAACTTTCAAATATGGTTCTCCTTTATCATGCATAATTGATTTTTATATTCACTTATGTGATGACTGCACTACCCTTAAACACGTTGCTTCCCAATTGCTATGGTGAATGCTCATTGTAAATGCATGCAAATGATTGTTATGACATCTTGATAGGAAAATGATGAAAATAAACCTTTATTCCTCTTTAATTATGAGGGAAGTATGTTGAGCTCAACCCTTATGGGAGCCCATTTTCCTCCACATATTGTAATGTTTGAACAAGATGAATATGTAATAGCAATTGAACCTATATCTATAGAGTGAACAAACAAGTTAAGATAAAGAAAATAACTAGTTGTCTCTCCTTGATTGTATGAATTGAAACTGATATTTGTTTATCTTCTATGTTTTGTTGATCAGAAGTAGAATAACAAGTATGTTTTAAGTTACTGCTTATAGAAGTAGAGATGTGACCCCAAGCTCTAACAACATGTTTTCTTCCCTCTATAGATATTCTATTGGAGCTAAAAGGAGAGCTAGAGATGCTAATGTGGACAATGATATTTGTCATTTAGCTAGGCAATGACGAGTCCCATTTTACTTTTATATGATTTTTCTTACTTTCTATGTACTTGTTATTGTACTTCTATAACATTTAGTTTCTCCCACATCTTGTATGTGATATTAAAACATTATTTTGATCTCAATGTATGAAACAACAATGTTTATACAATATTGTAAATGTTTTCATTACAAAATGAATAAAAGACTACAATATTATGCAATTTGTATAATATATTTCTATTGTAAAATCTTGCATAATAAAACCGAATCTTCATTTAAAGAATCCCTATTGTGCAATAATTTAACCTACTATAAATGCTTGAATACCCTTCTCTTTTAAATGAAATCAACTATTCCAGCTCTACCAAATTGAGTTGTGAGTGAAATTTGGTAATAGAAGCAATGCAAGAGAATATAGAATGTCATCTACTAACTCTAACACCACTACTTTATTATTCACACTATTCAAGAAGATTAGATATAGTAATGGCATAAATGTGTGGTAATAGTAGGTTCTTTAAGAGGTGTACCATCCATTTTTTTAAATGTGTATGCTCTAGACCCATAACTTTCATCAATTATGTAAGGTCCTAACCAATCAAGGTTGAATTTTCCTACTTCAATAGGGGTGGCATTAACATTACGTTGATTCTAAAATAACACCAAATAACCTTTAGTAAATGTTTGAGGGATGGCATTATCATTGTAATGATGTTGCATTCTTCTAGAATAGGCTTGAAGGTGCTCAAGAGCATTAATGTGTTGCTCATCAAGCATTTCAAGTTGATGCAATGATTGTTATTTATAAGAATTATCATCAATAAGTCCCTAAAGAGCGATTATTAATGAAGGAATCTCTATCTCTAAGGGAATTATTGCTTCAACACCATAGAAACGGCTATAAGGAGTATTCCTGATTGATGTTCTAATACTAGTACGATAAGCCTATAATGCTTATGTCAACTATGTATGCCATTCCTTATTATGTTTTCTTACTTTCTTCCTCAAGATTTGTTTAATATTATTATTAGTTGGTTCAACTTGACCATTAGATTGTGGGTAGTAGGGTGATGAAAAATGATGTTGGATGTTAAATGTTAAATGTTTCTAAGAACTTCTTCATGTCATTATTCTTAAATAGTCTCCCATTATCTAAAACTAATGTGGAAGGAAGTCCAAAATGAGCAATAATATGTTCAAATATGAAATGACATATCACATTGGTAGTTGTTAAATGAAGGGGAATAACTTCTACCCATTTTGTGAAATAGTTTATTGTAGTGATTATGAATGTATGTCTGGTGGAGGACGGTGGTGATATTTTTTCAATAAGATCCAATCCCCATACCGAGAATGGACAAATAGGTACTTGTGCATGAAGCTCAAAAGTGGGAGTGTGGATCAAATTGTTATGCTCTTGACATTTGTGACATGTCTTAACATATTCAAAGAAATACTGTTCCATCTTCCTCGAATAATATCATATGCAGATTAATTTTTTAACTAATGATCTTCCTCCAAAATGACCTCCACAAGCACCTGCATGAGCTTCTGCAAGTGCTATGGGTATTTCACATTTTTTAATACATCTAAGTAAAATACCATCAAAGGACCTTCTGTACAATATGTCAGAAAGGATAATGTATTTAGACGCAAGTTTTCAAAGGTGGGCTTGAATATTCTTAGTTGTTAGCTCCAGAAAGGTACCATATTTTAAATAATTAAATATCAGTGAATACCATTCACTAGATCTATCCATGGTGGTCAATAATATTTCTTCAATTTTATCTTCTATTGATGGTTTCATAACTGTATGGACAATGAATGTGAAATCTTTTGAAGGATCTTGAGGGGATATAATAGAAGTGACACTCTCCATTGCATCTGCATGTCAATTATCTTTACATGGGATGTTATCAATGGTGAATGAATCAAATCTTTCCAACAACATCATTATAATATCCTTATATTTTGATCATTTTTCATGTTTTACTTGATACAATATGTTTATTTTCTTAATGAATAATTACGAATCACCAAATATATTTATGACACAAAGCTCCTAAAGTTAAAGCAACACATAATCAAGTGATTAAAGCTTCATACTATGGGGTATGTGCAGGATCATGATGGGCCAAAAAGTGGCGACATGATGGGTATTTGTAGGGTATGTGGCTAACAACCTTTTTATCACCCAAAATTGATGAAATGAAAAGGGTTTTTAAAGGATATTCTCAGCTTTCCACCAATATAAATTATGCTTTACTTTGAATTTAATAAATAATTATTATTCATTTTCTATTTAAATTACGACTAAAGTCCTGATTGATAGGCTAATTGAAAAACATCTATAGCTTTCAAATGGTATCACATTTTTTGAATCTAAAACATGCATCACGCCTATGCTTCATACTATAGGATTAAAAAATGGATTTCATGAAGTTTTGACCAAGTTAAGGTGGTTAGACATACAAGTTTTTATATTTTTAAAAGTTGTAATAAAAATTCATAATTAATTATTTACTTGGAAAAAAAATACAAAAAATTATGCATCACATCTAGCATGAGTCCTCTACTTATATCTAAAATATTATAAAAAATATTATCATTTTATTGTGGTTAGGGTGGTCAAACAGACACCTACTTATTTTTTTCCCTAAAATTTAAGTATAAGCATTGAAAATTCAAATTTTCACCAAATAGATTTTTTTTTTTTAAATAAACCTAGTAGTTTAGAAACTACATTTAATTTGCTACAAATTATACTCTTACATATTTTTGAAATAATAAAGATGAATTATTCAATTTTTTACGTCAAGTTGTCTAACTCTGTTTTTTTTGAATTTTTTGCCACTTAAGGGCTTGTTTTTTCCATGATGATCCTACACATACCCTATGATGTGTTGTTTTTGCATAGGAAGTTTAAGTGATAAGAGAAAGGAATAGGCTCCCCTTCAGGAAAGATGATTATGGCCCCCATGCCAAAGCCTATTCTACACTTAGAGCTATCAAAGTATAACTTCCATGTATCAGGTTTAACTATCAACATGCTATCATCAGGGAATGAATCATTATTAGGTAATGCTAGAGGAGAAGGAGCATCAGCTAATTGGTCGGTAAAGGCTTGTACTTAATTTCCTTTTGTGAGACAAACTTAAGGTCGAGCTTAGTTAACAACATCACCAACTTAGCTAAATTTCCTGATAAATCTATTTTAGCAAAAAGATGTTTTAAAGGATCAAATTTCGTCATCACATGTATTTTAGCATTTAGTAAGTAATGTCTCAATTTACTAGTAGTGAACACCAGAGCCAAAAATTGTTTGTCTATTGTCATGTATTGTGTTTTGTAATCAATCAGAGTTTAGATAATGTAATAAATAGGATGTTCTTTACCATTTTCATCTTGTTGATCCAACAATGTTATAAGAGCATGGGCTAATGTTCAAGTCTAAAGAATAAATGGTTTTCCTTGCATAGTGAGTTGTAAAATAGGTGGAGTAGTGAGATAATATTTCAAACTCTCAAAATCCTATTTACAATCCTTATTCTAGTTAAACTAGACCTCTTTCTTAAGAAGATGTGTAAAGGGTAATGTTCAGTCTACTAGGGATGGTACAAAATGATAGATAGCCCTAAATATTCCTTGTAAAGTACACAATTGAGAAATGTTTCTAGGAGGTGGCATGTTAACTATAGCATCAATTTTTTTCATGTCTACCTTGATGCCTCTATGAGATATGATTATACCTAAAAGCTTTCCACTATCTACACCAAAGACACACTTTTTTTGATTTAATATCATGTTGTATTTTCATATTCACTGAAATATTTTTTGAAGAATATTCACATTGTCTTGTCGATTTAAAGATTTCACTTGGATATTGTCAACATAATATTCCAAAATCTTGTATGTACTCATAAAATATCAATGTCATAGCTTGTTGATATGTTGTTCCTGCATTATTCAATCTGAAAAGCATGACTACCCAACAAAATTCTCCCCAAACTATAATAAATGTTGTCTTGTATTGATCTTGATGGTAAATAATGATTTGATTGTATCCAAAAAAAATTCCATGAATGATAACAAAGCATGTCATATAGTTGAGTCCACTATCATGTTGATATTAAGAAGGGGAAAATCATCTTTGAATGATGCTTTATTTAAATCACAAATTTCCTTGCACATCCTAATATGATTATCAGGTTTTGTGACTGTAATGATGTTCGAGATCTAGGGAGAATAATCTATAGGTCGTATAAAACTAGCCTCAAGGAGTTACTCAATCTTATATTTTACCAACAAGGCTATCTTAGGATTCATCTTTCATATCTTTTGTCTAACCAGTTTAGCATTTTCGACAAGGATGATGTTGTGTGTCACTATCTTAGCATTAATTCCTAGCATATCCGAATAAGTCCAAGCAAAAAGTTCAAGGAATTGATGAAGTAAAGTTGCATGGTCTTCTTGGTCATATTTGTCAAGGAAATTTCCTATCTTAATCACTTTATCATCATCATTAATATCCATCGATATTTTGATTGTATCTCCCAAAGGAAGTGCACCCTGTTTCAAATAGTCAGAGTTGTATTATTCATTGTCCTTGTCAATCTTACTTTCCTTTTCTTTGTCTTCTTGTTTAGCACTAATCATAGTGCATGTAACATGTTCCTTTTTAGGAGGTGTAGATGGTTTGTCATAAACTCCTAGCATTTCAGGCTTCATCATATTCGAAGTATTCCCATGATGGTTCACAAGTTGTATCAAGTAGTTCAAGATGCTTCAAGGTTAGAGTTATTTTATGGTTACACATTATGGAGTTGATGTTCAATGAAGGTATTTTTTTTCTTATGTTATCTTAGAAGGACAATACCAAAATCATTTTTTGTTTCTTGTTTGTTAAGCTCTATAGGAGCACATATACCTTGTTCTTTCTTTCCACATCCTTTTCCACTATAACCAAGTTGTTTCATAATTTCATAAACTCTTCCATAAAGTTTTTCCATTTCTTTTAGATTCAATGGTTTTTGATAGTCTATCTCATCAAAGTTTGTTGTATAGTTTGTGTCTTCTTTGAGTGTAGATGAGGTAGATTTTTTTGAATTCTATGTTGACACTAGCATTGGTTGCTTTTATTTTTTGGTTTCTTTTGTTGTGATTATGTATTCTCCCATAAACAAAGGTGTGAAGTATCAGGAACCCCAATCATCTTCCAATAGCTTCAACATTTTTTCCAATTACTGATTTTCTTCTTCCATAGGTTCTATGTTCAATGTTGGGATTAATGTTCTTAGAGGACTTGTCATTCCTTTTTAAAATTTTAAGTAACTTTCAGGCTTAGGGTCTATTTCAACTTGGCATACTTTATTGTTATAGATATACTTCATTATACAATGAAGAGTCGAAGGCACCACATGCATCTCGTGAATCCAAGGCCTCCATAAAAGAAAATTGTATGAAAAATTATCGAGCATGACATGAATAGGAGTTTGTAATGTAGCCTTTTCAACTGTAATTGGCAAAGTAATCATACCAAGTTTTTGCTTCCCTACATTGTAAAATCCTTGAATCAAAAAGGAATCCGATTGAGTTTTTTATTTGTCCAGATGTTATCTATCTAAAAGGGTCACACTACACACATTAAGAGTGGAGCCATTGTCAAAAAGGGTTCCTTTTATTCTTAATCTCTTATAAATATCTATTATGATGAAAGCATCATTTTTCTTTCTCATTTCCAAAGGAGGCATCTCATGTTGATGAAAAGTAATGTATATGTTAACTACATTCATTCCTCATATTAAAGCTACCACATCATTTACATTTGTACCAGAGGGAACCTCTAGGGTATGTGCAGGATCATCATGGAAAAAATAGGCCCTTAAGTGGCAAAATATTCAAAAAAATCAGAATTAGCCAACTTGCCATAAAAATTTGAATAAGTTATCTATATTATTTTAAAAATATGTAAGAATAAAATATGTAGAAAATTGAATGTAGTTTCTAAACTACTAGGTTTATTTTATTTTATTTTTAAATCTATTTGGTGAAAATTTGAAATTTCAATGCAGTAGTACTTAAATTTCAGGGAAAAAATAAGTAGGTGTTTGTCTGACCACCCTAACCACAATAAAATGATAATATTTTTTATTAAGATTTTAGATATAAGTAGAGGAATCATGTTCAAATGTGATGCATTTATTTTGTAATTTTTTTCCAAGTAAATAATTAATTATGAATTTTTTATTACAACTTTTTAAAAATATAAAAAACTCGTGTGTCTGACCACCTTAATTTGGTCAAAACTTCATGAAATTCATTTTTTCAAAAATCCTATAGTATGTGAAGCATAGAATGTGACACATGTTTCAGATTCAAAAAATGTGATATCATTTGAAAGCTATAGATGTTTCTCAATCAACCTATCAATCAGGACTTTAGTCGTAATTCAAATAGAAAATGAATAATAATAATTAATTAAATTCAAAGTAAAGCATAATTTATATTGGTGGAAAGCTAAGAATATCCTTTAAAAACCCTTTTTGTTTCATCAATTCTAGGTAAAAAAAAAGTCGTCAACCACATACCCATCATATTGCCACTTTTTGGCCCATCATGATCCTGCACATACCCTCTACTTGTTGTAATGAAATTTGAAGCATAGTGTGATAATTAGGTGAATTATGAATTAGGTACCATAGGGATATCTTTGCAAAAGTATTCTTAAGTTGTTCAACAAGGTCTTACTCCATTCCACTATTTGAAGGAAAATGGGGAGCACTAGGAAAGACAGGGTTAGGAAAAGGTAAAGATGTTGGAATTGGTTGTTTTGGTTGTGGATTTTTTCTAGTGTTATATGTATGAGAAATGGTAGGATAATTGGATTGCTGAAAAAAATTATTCTTAGGTGGTTCGAGGGTGAAAACAATATTTTTTTGAGTTTGAGCTTTGTGTGAAGGTGGGTAAAGGATCAATTGAGGTTGAATCATGTTAACTTCTCTTCTTCTTAGTTTGTACTAACAAGCCTTAGTGGATGAACCTTGCGAGATGAAGTCCTCATGGGATTCATCTAAGATGTCAAAGTCATCACTACTAAAAGGATCAAGGGTTAGGTTAACTTGGAAAAGGAGATTTGACATATTCAAATAACTATGCTTTCTCCAAGTGGTTCATCAGTCTTATAGGTGTTTTTAGTTTTGTAATATAATCTTATCAAACTATGACATAATGCAAGAAATGAAAAGGAAATCAATTTAATTCTATCCACAATTGGGATGAATGTAAATTAAGATGAATTTAATGAAATGCATAGAAGAGAAACTCAATAAATTGAAACAAAAAACTAATGATAGGAAATAAAAACACAAAAATAGAGTTTTTAATGCTATAAAATGTAGTTTTAAATCTAACACATGACTAAATCACCAAAATGGGCATATGAGTCACAATCAAGGTTTTTTCAGGGTTTCAAACAACTAACAACAGTCACCACATAATTCCTAGAAGTTAGGAAAAATCACCTGTATTGTGACTAAATCGCCCAAAGGAGCGTATGAGTCCCAAATTAGGGCTTTTGCACCATTTTCAATAAATTCTATGTGAATGTTATGTTTTATATTTTGGATGATGTCTACACTAAGTGAAAATGCAGATTTTAGATGAAATTCAATGATGCGAGATGAAAAAAAGCAACCTATATGCACTTTCACTAATGCACAATTTAGAAACCCTAGATTCCAATTAACAGAATGCATGACCAAATGCCAAGTTAATGCAAGCTAGATCTACTAATATGATGCATAAAAAATTAGAAAATTAAATATTCTAAATGTAGGTTCACCAAAATGAAACAAAGAAAATATGTGTGTGCTCCACCTTTAAGAAGATGAAATACAAAGAGTAGGGATCTAGACCTATTTCCTTCAAGTTTCATTCAAGGAAACCCTAGAGATCTCAAATCCAATGATAGAATGAGGGAAGAGATCTGCAATAGGGTGTCCTAGGGTATGATTAGAGGCTAAAGAGGGTTTCACCACCAAGATAGGGCTTGGAAAGACTAGTAACATGGAAGATCTAATGACAAAACCTAATGCTATGCAAAAATTAAATGAATGACCTTGAAATGAATTTAAAATAGAATAGAAAATTGAGAAGTCACAGAGGTGCACCTAGAAATTTGAATATGCTCAAAACAAGCACTAAAATCCTGAAAATACTAATATTAATGCTCACTGGGACTATGCCAGGTTGGGAAATTTAGTCCCATATTAGGGTTTCTAGGTAAGAACAAAAAGCTGATAGTGGAAACCCTAGAACTTCTAAAATATGGAAAAATCACTATATTGGGACCAATACACCACAAGTTGTATATCAGTCTCATTCTACTTTTTCATAATTTTAAAGGTTGAATCTGCTCTTATATTCTTTCTTTTTCTTCTTGACTTGATTTTAGATCAAAACTTGTAAAAAGATCTATAAAATAGAATAAAGTGTTGATTTTCTTATGGTTTTCCTTGGTCAAATGCCTAGTTTAGTAATTAAACCTTGATAGAGATAATGGATCTTGAAAGAAAATGTGAATACAAACCCTAATCTTAAGTGCCTCTAAGATTAAGAAATATGCAATGTGATGCAACCCTATTCTAATGTGCTAGAATGTGATGCATGAATTAAGCATGAAGATGAATGACTCACTTTAGGAGATCTATAATCACCCTAATACATCACAATAATGACTATACCTTCCTTTAGGCTAAAAGTAGAGTGACAATAGAGGATGGAATCTTTGAGGAAACAAGTCATTAGGCTTGGCTTGAAGGCTAGTTGCATCTCCCCAACCTAGATATCCATCATGATTCACCATAGGTGACCATCATCAATCCTTGAAAATTTTAGATCTTGAGTGAAAGTGAGCTTGAATACTTAAAAAAACCATAATGTTGCTCCAAGAATTCAACCTTGCTTGCTCTTGAACACTTTTAATCTCCTTTGAAGACTCCTGCTTAAGACTCTAGAATGACTTAGCTCTTGAATCACTTTCTCTAGATGAAAATAATGACTTCAAATCTTGTTTATATAGGAACTTCTCTAGATGAAAATAATGACTTCAAATCTTGTTTATATAGGAACTTCATTTAATTTATTTCTATTTAGATCTCAAATTCTAACATCAACCAAAATTTTGAATTAAAAACTTGAATTTCCCACTCAAACTCTAAAAAGGGGCCACACGAGACTCATATTCCACTTGTGGTGTATGGGTCCCACCTAGGGAAACTCATATGCCCAAGGTGGTATATGAGTTCCACTCTAGCTTTTCGAGGTCGACCAATGATGCATTGTTAGAAAATTTAGTACTTTCATTGATTTTTTCAAGGTTTTAGTTGGAATAAGCCTTGAGATTTGAAATAAAGGGTCTTAATGCCCTAAATTAAAGATTATTTAAAGGGGGTCATGAATGAAAGGGTGCTAGAATAGGTCCAAAGTAAGTGTTAAATTGTACCATATCCAAGAAGGGAGTATAATTTCCTACAATAAAGAAGAATGCATATAAAAATAGAGGAATGTCATAAAGAGAGAGATACATCAAACATAATGGTATGCAAAGATCACATTACACACATCAAATCACACACATAATATGAAAAAAGAAAACAAAGACAAGAAAAGTAAGGAACATGCAACTCAACCTCTAGTAGGTCATCTGCATCCCAATCTTGTTCATCATATACATAAGGTGGAAAACTAGCCAAAGGGACAACAACGAGTGTGGTACTAGAGTCATCACCAAGTTCAACACTCTTATTAGGAGAATTTCCATTAAGTTTATATAAGAGGAAAATAATGTATTAAATTCATTATTCACTTCCTCATCATTTTTTGCAATCTCATCATCATCATCCAAGTTAATCACAATGGGAGGTTGAATGATAATTTCCAAATAATATGATAGTCCCTGTTGTGGTTATGATATAGGATGTTTTTGTTATGAAAAAGAGGGGGACTCATCATGTATTTCTTCACTTCAGTTTGGATGTTTATTTTATTTGTTTTTTCTTCATTTAACCTTCGATCAATAGCATGATGTATATTCCTATGCTCTCTAGCATTTTTGTTTCTTTTAGTATGATTTGCAAGTTGTGTTTGTGTAGGAGCATCTTTATTAGCCATAGGTTTATTTTCTTAAGAAGGAACCATGGGATTTTGTTCAACCAATTTATCTTTATATTTGTAAACTTCCTTTATCTTAGGAGGCATGATGGGATTTTTTTGGTTGTCTCTTGGTTGTGTGTAGGAGATAGGAAAAGTATATTTCTTGGGTGGGTCTTGGTTACTTGGAAGGGATTTTGGTTCAATCATGGTTTTTCCAAGGATAGGAGGCTCAATCATGGGTTGAGGCATGTTTCAAAGAGATAATTTTGTTATGTGTTTCTCCTTAAACTTTTGAAATATTTTTAAAAAGAAGTCTGCATGTGGTTTAATGGGTTCATTAGGCTCAAGTAAAAATAAATCCAATGAAATGTTCCCACAAGAAGACATAGGATTGAAGCTACTATGGTGCATAGTAAATATTTCATTGTCAAAGGGAAATTTTAAGAATTTATGCATAACTAATGGGACATATTCCATGGAATATAGCCATGGATAACCAAGCTTCACACATAATTGATCTAATGTCAGGATGATGGAGAAGGAGACATCCAATTGTTTTGGTCCAACTTTTAAAGGAAGGACAATAAAACCCATCATAGGGCACACAAAACCATGATGCATTTTTATCCATTATTCTAGTTTTTCATATGTTTCTTGATAAAGTTCATGCACAAGTAGAAATTACCTAGTGATCACATTCTATCCATAGACAAGATCAATTAATATCCCATTAGTGGGCTTATCATTGATTTAGTCGGCTATGTGAAGAGGACCATCAAGTGAATTTTGATTATATATTGTGATGAGAAAGAAATATCAAGTCATTTTATTTTTCCCCTTACGAGGTTTAATTTCAATCAATCCAACCATATTATCCATAGGACCTTGTTCACCAATATCCATGTTGTCATCATCCGTGTCAACATTCATCACATTATTTTTCTTAGTTTCACTAGGTTTGACAAATGAAATATTATGATTTGGAATGGGGTTGGTAATGATTTTCATATTTTCATCGGGAGGTTCAACATAGGTATTACCTTGGTCATTGACACCACAAATTTGAATATGATTAGAATCAATAAGGTCTTACACAAAATGTTTAAGATACTTACAATATTTCGTATCATGTCTATTTTGTCAATTAAAATGGCAATAGATATTTGATCTAAAGTTAAGAGCTAATGACTTATTAGGATTTGGAGTTCTAACATGAAGTAATAAAATCAAGTTATTTTCTAGAAGTTGTAACATGGTGTTATGGAGGGTATTGGGTAAGGGGGTAAATTGTCTTTTCGGGTTCCCAAATGTAAAGGATTTTTCATCTTTACAGTAGCCACTTGGGTATCAATATGTTGGGTTGGTTGAGGGAGATTTAGTTGAATGAAGCCTTTATTCTATTTCCTCAGAAGGTTGATAATTGTTTTGATTTATGGATTCAAACTTTTCAGGATAGTTAGAGGTGGGTTTTGTTTCCCGACTACTAATCAAGTTTTGATAGTCATGAAGGCTAGTACACAAGTGTATGAAGGAGGGGAATTTCATAATTCCAAGCTTATCTTGTATCTTAGTTTGTAAGTTCTCAATGGAAATACGTTGAAGGTGAGGATCAAGAATCTTTACATCAATTTAGGAACAAAGAATTTGGCAGTGTGAAATGAAGTCAATAACATTTCCATCATCCTTTTGCTTACATCTAATCAAATGAGCTAATGTAATCTTAGGAGTCATGTGCACTTGGAAATGGTTAATAATGTCCTCAAAAAGTTCATTGAATGAATGAATTAAGTTATTCAACAATGAGGAAAACCATTCTAAACTAGTATCTTTCAAGGACCTATGGAAAAGCTTAGCCAAGAGCTTATCTTCAAGGACAAAATCATTGCATAAGGAAGCATAAGTGGAAACATGGTTAGAGGTATCTCCTTGCCCTCCATATTTCTCAAACCTAGGAATCTCTATACCTTTTGGTATCGACATTATTATCTTAATATCTCCAAGGACAAGGGATTTCTTGTGACATAGTATAAAGGTTGGCCATTTTTATTTTGGTTTATGGTAGAAATTTTATTTTGAAAGAATGAAACATTTTGCAAGAGTTGGTTAAGGATGGCATCATTGGCTATGTTTTGAGATGGAGGTGTATATGTGTTTGAGGGGGAAGTGAATGGAATAATTATGGGATGTAAATTTTGGGAGAATGAAGATTGATACCTTTAGGTTTGTTTTTATTGATGCCAACATTGGCTAGTAACTAGCTATGTAAACTATGTAACTATATTGATTTAGTATTCTGATCCAAAAATTATCTCAATAAAAGATAGTTCTATTAGTTTTGATATGTTGCTCAGGAGTCTTAGTTACATATATGAATGAGCTTTCAACAACTTTGGTTTATTTGGCTAAGATATCTAAATGGTAGAATTTCAAAATTCTTTTGGTCGACAAGGTTAAGAATTGCTTATCTTATGAATATTTAAAGTGTTCCTTATTAGGTCCTAGTTGATCTAATTTTTGTTTGATACAATTTTTTTTGTGTGCCAAAAATATTTTTGACTTGGACCGACAAGTAACCTTGAATTATGTATGTTCACATCCAATTAGGCCAACCTAATTTATGTATGAAGATGTATCTGTATATATGTGGAGCATACTTGTGTAAGTAAAAGATGAGAGAGAGAGAAAGTGTGTGTGTGAATAGATGGAGAATAGTGATGCAAGATGTGTGACAAGTGTTATACTGTGAAGTTGTTGATAGTTGTTATATACCTACAACCAGAGAAAGATTTTAGTTTTCTAGAGCTTAACAAAAACTAATCTCAACACTTTGAAGGTGTACTTCTTTTGTTCGTATTTTGGTAGTTAGCCATACTCTTTGTATCTTGGAGGTAAGCTATTTTGTATTCACTTTAGGTTGTGATAATTTCAAGAATAGTGTGTCCTAGTAGTGAGCCATGTAATATCTTGTAACTAGTTTTAATATATTGTGAGTTAATCCTCACCATGGTTTTTCCCATTTTAGGTTTTCCATGTAAAAATCCTAGTGTCAATATGTTATGAAATGTTATGATTCCTTTCATGTTTTGGTTTACAGTTGCAACTAGATATGTGTTAAGAATTGGATGGTTAGCAATTAATTGTGTTAACAAAATACTAATTCACCCCCCTGCTCTAAGTATTTAGTGTATTCAACAATTGGTATCATAGCTTGGTTATCTAAAGAAGTTTTACAACTTGAGGAAGGTCTCAAAATTTGAATACATGGCTAATAAAAATTATCTTGTTCCTTTGGAAGAAATCTCTACATTTGAGGAACTTCATGCTTCTCTTGAAGAATTAGACTGAGAAAGAAACTTTGAAAGGAAAATTGAAAGAAGAAAATGAATGCATCAAAAAATTAAGAGAACAAATAAAAAAGTTCAAAGAAAGGCATAGAGAAATCAATGATTAGTTGAAAAAGGCTAATGAAGACATTGTGATACTGAAGGTGGAAGTGGAAGAAAAGAAAAGAGTTGAATAATGTTAGAAAGCTGAAATTTAGAATAAACTTGAAGAATGTACAAAGCTTGAACAAGAAGTGGTAACTCTAAGATCTAATCTAGAAAAATAAAAAATCTCATGAAGAAAAAATAGAAACAAGCTCTACAAGGCTTGATGAGTTGATTATATTTTAGAAACCTTCTAAAGAAAATGGTGGGATAGGACTTGAAGAAGGACAAAATTCAAAGGAAAATTAGATTTAGAAAAAAGTTGGAAATAAAAGAAATACTCAAGGCAATAATAAAGAGATCAAGAACCAAAGGAGAAATATAGGAAGGATTCCTATTTGGCAACCTAATTCTCAAAGGTACCCATCTTTTAATGGTTTATTTTTCTCATGCAATAAATTTAGTCATAGGGTAACATAATGTAGAAGTAGAATGAATCAAAATATTGGATTCTTTGTTGTACCATGCTTTACTTACAATAAGTTTGGACATAGAGCTACCAGGTGTAGAAGCTAGATAATGTTGAATAGATTCAATGCTAGTAGAAGGATTCAATATTTTCAAGGCTACTGCTATACATGCAATGTCTTTAGACATAAAGCTAATTAGTGTAGATCAAGGATAAATATGTTGGCATATGGCTTCTAATGTTGTCATTAATGGAAACTAAAGTCATTACTTTGGTCTGCAGATTAGAATGTGGTCATACAGGGAGAAGGAGTTGAGAACAAAGTATTTCCAATAGAAAATATGAAGAACAGGGTATCTAGTTACTACATCGATCTGTTTGCTTCATTGGATCATCTTTTTCAGTTGTGGATCCCCAGGATAGTTTTTTAAGCATGTATGCTATCTTATTATTGAGTTTTTTCATGTTGCATTAATTTTCATATGAATTAGGAGATCCAACAAGATGTTTCTTTGTCTATTTGTTCATTGTGACTGACCTAGTGAATGTTGCATGTCGCAGATGTATAAAGTGTTGGTTAATTTTAATGAACCAAGAAGGCCTAACCAAATATCTATGAGTTTTCCAAACTCAATTCTCGAATACTTACCAGATGAGTGGCCAACAAACAAGATAAAGCATATATTTCTCTACCTCCTCCACTTCAAGCTCTACCAGACCTGGGAGGGTGTTCCCACAATGCCAAATATATAACTCATTTCAAAAATTGACAAACATTGTAAATAAAGGTAGACAAATTCTTATTAATAGAAAATAAAATGAAATCAATCACAAAGGTGGAAATTCTTTGGGTTAATTATGCATCTTAAGCTGAGAATGTAAAACAACAATGAACAATAGGTGGGTCAATGATTATTTTAGAATATTTCTCTTAATTCAAAGGACTCAAACCCCAAGAAAGGTTAAATGGGTTAAAGATTAGTGCCATTATCTATGGGTTAGGAGTCTACACAAATTGAAACATAAGGAATGCTTAATTCTGAGCAATTATAATATAGTGATATCACCTTGTAATTCACAAATCAATGATTGAATACTAAATACTACTTACCAAATCTAAATGACATTGTATAGAAACTCATGATCTAATCTAAGAATTTTAACTCATTCCATGAACAAGAGCCAAAACCATATCACATATCAAAGCATAACATGATGACAATTAATGAAATGATTGTTGATTAGTATTTTCATTAATAATTCTAATACAAAACCATAAGGAGAGACTATAGACTCAAAAAATCTCCATTATCGTTCAAATATACTCATAAGCCATACATTTAACCAAATTTATTGTCTAGACTCAAAACATTAGATAAAGACTCGACATATCTGCTTTGTGTTTCTTAATTCTCTTCATGTAGCTCCAAAATTTCACCAAAAGATCCGCTCAAATGGCCCTAAATTCCATTTTATATAATAAGGGAGAAAAAACAAGTCTCAGGCCAAGTGTACACATGTCAATATCAAACTAGACCACTAGAAGGTATATTCCCAATTCATTTATATTCACAATTGTCAAAAATGGAGGGAATACACATAAGATAAAGAATATTTACATTTACAATAAAGATCAACTTTTCCTCTCAAAATATATGTCAAAAGGAATGTGCCCAATTCATTGAAAAAGATGACCAAATGATGTGAATCATCGATGAGTCAACATCTCTGTCAACATCCACATCATCAACAACTGATACTTTTATGTGAAACATGTGTTTTAACTTTGCAATCTCTAAGGCTAGACCTGTACATTATATGACCTAGTATATGTTTCACAAACCAAAGTTACCAACATATAACCTTCCCCATTCTTCATACTCTTCCTCAGATGGCCAATCAAAATCCATAATTTTGTCCATGGCTTTCTTGTAAGGGGAATACTTGGTTATAACTGCATTGGATTCCCTATCAAAATCCTCTAGAAAGCTAATAAGAAATGTTAGCCTCCCTAGGGTGTTATTGAAGACATCAATATTAACTTATTTGCAAATTTCACCTACCTGGGAATCAATAATCTCATCCAATTCCCTCTTCCATGTCTGCAGTGGTTTCACTTCATAATTAGCCACCTCAACATCTAGTAGTGGTGCTAAATAAGTGTGGTTATATTGAGCTATCAACTCTATTATATTTTTCTCTAATGGGGTTGCAATCCCTAAAACTTTTGTTTGTTCAGCTCACATACAAAGTCGTAGATTGGAAGCACTATAGGGTACTTATCTTCATGTTGGCTAGCTCCCAATAAAATCAACTTCAACCTCTCAACTCTTGGGACCCATTTATTTAGAGTTGGTATGACCAACAATTTATCCTTTTGAGACAACCTCATTGCACACACCATCAAATCATAGTTTTCATTCACACTATTGAGTCTATCTTGAATCTTCTCATTCAAATGTTTCAAGGTAGTGTAGACAACCTTTGATATGTTCTCATACATTGCATCTTGAGCTTTCTCTAGCAAATTATTATATACCTCAATTTGTAGAAGCAATTGATCTCTGTTAGATGAACTAGAGCTTAGTCTATTTATTTCTTCCTCTGCAATTGATTCTTGTCCCCGATTATATGGTACTATTGCTAGAG
>VDFB02078797.1:0-12219 GCA_007258455.2 Sequoia sempervirens | reverse complement strand
AAAGTACATAGATTGAAATAGTAAACTGTAGGAAGATCTGAGAAGTACTAGAGATTATGCACCTATCATAAAAAGTTGGATATGACATGTAGAGGACATAGATACCTAGGTGAATATGGGTCCCTAATTGAGGGTCCAAAAACTAATTTTCAGCCGTTTGATGCTATATTTGGCCTTTTGTTTTCTAGTTGCAGAGTTGCCGAAATATCGTTGGGTAATTCTGTAGTTGAGTTTTTGTGGCTTGACAACTTTTAGGGGTTTGAATGCAACAATTGAAAATTTCCCTTCAATCCTTCTTCAATCATCTTCAAACCTATAACCTACACATTCAAAGAGAGAGACAATGTTGGGCCATTTAGGGGCTTGCCTCAATCAAACCTCGTGTAAGGATTTCCACTTCCACAATGACAATGTTAATGATAGGAATGATAATTTAAAGGAAAGAATGATGAAATCACAAAGTGTTGCAACTCACCACCTTCAATGGCTTCCTTGAAGGACCGAAGTCATGCACATCACCTCAAGGATTTGAATCTTGCTTTCTTGAATGCTTTGGAGATCTACAACAAGAGTTAGCCTTCACAAAACATGAACATGAACACACATAAACTTTGACATGATGTTGGATCTTGAATTGTTGCAATAATCTCTGAAAATATTGCTCTTGACTTGCTCACTAATTCTCTTGATCATAAGTTTTCCAATAAATTTCTACTTAGTGCTTGTTAGATTTGAAATGATGCAATAACTAGGTATTTATATGCAATTATTCTAATTTCCTGAAAAATTAAATCCCAAAAGCTAACACTTGGAATTTGAAATTTGAATGTTAAAATACTACTAACATGTTAAAAATTAGTCGCCGGCAAGATAGGGGGACCGGGCGTATGGGTCCTAGCCCTATCTTCCAAGACTTTTAGTGTCAAGATCATAACATTAATTGTTTGCATTTATTCAATGCTTGTAATTCTTTGAAAAGTGGTAAAAATAGGTTTTGGAATGCATAACTTATGAAATTAGCGACTTAATTAGGTCCAATAAATAAAGGGGGACAAAACATAATGTGAAATTGTTAAGGGTGACAATTTTTGACACTACACCAACCAATAATAGTATCAACATAATATTGTGTCCCATTCTTCAATTGTACAATATTATTTATTTATTTTTTAAATAAATTTCAAAAATATTTAAAAGTATATGATTTTTTTTCAAACTTTTCCATATACTAAATCTTTGACTATATAAGTTAAAATGTGTGTTAAAATGATTTGTAGACCAAAAAAAATTGAAGTTTTCTCAAGGAATTATAAAGTGTTTGCACCACAACATAACAAAAAGTTGGTTAGATTATTATACTTATTAATCTTATATTTTTTATTTAATTAAACTAAATTATATCAAAAGACATAATTTAAATGACTATAGTGGCATATTTGAAATTGGTGACTTTGTTTATGATTTCTATTTACTTATTGTTCTCCCACTTTAGCCTATGTGGTTGTGATTTATCCTAGTTTAATTCCACCCTTTATTCAATAACAATTGTTTGTCCTACTCATTTCAAGCAAAAAAGGGGGAGGGTTTACAGTTTTTAAGAAAATAATAAGACATTAATTCCACCCTTTATTCAATAACAATTGTTTGTACTCATTTCAAGCAAAAGGGGGAGGGTTTACATTTTTAAGAAAATAATAAGACATTACAAATTTTTAAAGCAAAAATTGAAAAATAGTTTAAGATAGTTAGCCCCACTCTATAAATAAACATTTACATTTTTAATGGTATAAAAATGACACAAACACGAATCAAACTTCAGAAACTCTAACTCACAGCCGGACAACAATTCAATTTAACAATTTCACTTGTTAATTGAATTCAAGATAAAAATTATCAATTCATCAATTCCTAGTGAACAAACTGAAATTACATTCAAATATGGATGAGGCCAAACTTCCAAAGCAACTCAATGTTTTTAAATTAATTTCTTCTTCACATAATAACAATGTTTACAATCCGTAATCACCTATAATCTGCAACTATTGGATTAGCTTTCAATCTTCCAAAATTCTTTGTTACTCTCTTCTCTGCATAAATTATCACCCTTCACTAGCAGAGAGGACCCAGTAGTTGAGCATGTTTCAATAGTTGTGATAGTAGTTGTTTATATAATGCCCAATAGTTGTGATAGTAGTTGTTTATATAATGCTCAATAGTTGTGACTTGACTACCCATAATTAAACAAAATGTATTCCTTTGATCTAAAAAGCAACCAATCATGTGATGCCACATCGGCGCTCAACTACCCATGATGTGAATGCACAAGTATTGGTCTCACTTTTTTTTTGGGCCTTTTTGGACACCTTGACAAAAAGCATGTTGATGTGGCATCATATTTGATGATGTGGCCTTGAAACAAAAGTTATAAGCAAAGGACTTGCCAAGTAAGCTACTGTAAGAAATTGGGAGTGATTTGAAATTTCCACATAAGATAATTAATGGCGCGAAGTTAGGCTGCACAACTACCAGATCCTCTCCCCTATAATCTCCTCCGCACCTTTCTCTATGCCAATTCTCCCTTGGTTGGCGCCTACCTCCATTTATTCTAACCACCCAATTTTACCACACCATCCTAGCATACATCTATTCTTTTATTTAATTTTTGAATCTTTGTCAAGCATGGGGCAACCTTTATCTACCTCTCACTGCATTTTTTAAGAAACTTATTTTCTATACCTCAAGATGCGGCCTCCTTTTTGGCTATCCATATAACATTTAATTGTCTGAAAATCTTTACTCCCCATTGTGCCCCCTTCTATCTTTTCCCAAGATACATTACATATAACTCATCTATGTTGCACGACCTACATTTACTCCTTCCTCTGCGTCATACCCTTTCTCACGACCCGTCCTCTCTCATTCCACGCCACCCTTGTTACCTCTGTGCAGCCTCTCTCTGCAATTCTACAGCTGCTACCCCTTTCTATCTCACGCAACCTCTGTCGTTTTTTCAAAAAAAAATTGTTGTTACTCTTTATCTTCTATTTTTTTTGATCTTTTGTTGGGCATGCCTATTCACCTTTTGGGACTGCATTTTAATATATTTCCACTCTAACTGCCCCTTTAGCTTTCTCTGTCTTTTCTCTTTTGGAATAAAATCCGCATTCATTATTATTATTTCTCAATTGATGTCTCCTTCAATTTGCCTTCGAATATCTTTATTGATTTGCATTTAAATCTAATTTTCCATTTTTTTGTAAATTGGATCATCATTTATCTAAACTAAGAAAAAATGGTAAATCATAATTGAATTTAAAATGGAAATCGAACTGAGATATTTTGTCAATTAGAAATGATAAAATTATTTCAACCAGCTTTTTAAACTATAGATCCAAAATTCTATTGCCAAACCAAAAAATGAAAATCAAATTGGAAACCAATTTGATTGATGTCGATTGCTATATGCCTGGGATGCTCCTACATCAAAAAATCTAGAAAATTATTTGACATTAATTAAGTTGACTTAAAGGTGAGAATATAGTCACAATTAAACCAATTTTTACATTGACACAACAACAACCTTAAGGTGATTGTGTGGGATGTCTCCCCTAGCTACTTATAGAGACTCGACAATATCTACACCTCTTGCGACTATTTTTTCACCACTCCTTGTTCATGTTGAACTTGGAACATCACTGGTTCATTTGACCTCTATGCTCCTAATGGTGGTGGGTTGGTTTTCAAGGCTTGTAATGGTGTTAGGACCCTATGAGATTTTATTTCGGTGACTATGGATTTTCTTGGTTGTTGCACTACTAATGTAAAGAAGTTTGGTTCATTAGGGTTAGGAGGAGTCCTTCATGACCATAACTAGTTTAGCGGTTCTTGCTCGCCCTTTGTTGTAAGATAAAAATGACCCCTTCCCTATTGACAATCATCCCCTATGGTGGTTTTTGGACATGATGTGATTAAAAATGAAGATTTTTATCTTTGACAAGGCTTGGTAGACAAGTTGAGCAATTCGTGGTTTTATTTTCTTGACGTACACAACTAGGTTTTGGAATCATGGAAACCTATCATTGATGGAAAGTTAAAGTTATTTTCTTGTGTTAGGGGCTTCTTCATAGTAACTATTACCTCTTCAAAGGAAAGGGGTTTGGTGTTTGATGGTAGGTTATGGATGTGGGGAGAGCACTTTGTCTCCATCAAGACTTAGTCTATCTTCTTCAACCCCTTCTCTGAACCTCTCAATGTTAGACCAACTTGGGTTTGGATTTCAAATCTTCCTCTCCAATTTTTGGAAGACTCTTATTTTGAGGTCATTTACAATGCAATTGGTTCTTTTTTAAATGTCGACTCTACCACTTCCTACATGGGTCACACTATTACTAATATTTTGGTAGATATGGATATCTCCAAGGCTCTTCATGACAATATTATTTTGATGGTGGTGGATAGGCCTCGGAATCATTTGTTTGACTATGAGGGCCTCTCATGCATACACAAATAATGTTTTTCCATCAAACACTTAGCTTTTAATTGTCCGCTCTTTCAATGTAAGGATGTGACTACATGGTGGAGGCACACCCATGAAGATCACTTGACTACCAATGTTTTTGATTCTTTGGTTGATGGCTCCTCTCAAGATGTAGATTTGTATCAAGATGTTCCCCCTATGGTGTGTCATGTTCTCAAGGGGGTTTCTCACATAGTTGGAATAAATTTGGAGAGTCATATTCCTATTGGTGAGTCTTACCCACCTTCTAATCCAATTACTCAACATCTTGTTTTCTATACTTCTATTATACCCTTTGCTTCAATACACTATCCACCTACTCCTAAGGTGTTTGATTGATGATTTACAACATTGGCTAAATATTCCTCTAGATTTCACCCATGGATGGGCCCTTTGAGGGGAAGTCCCTCCTTCTTTTGGGTCTAAGGATTTGGACGAGAACATATCCTAGATAACTATTTGAAGGTAGAAGAAAGGTATTGCAAATTATCTCCTAATTTCACACCAAATTGAAGGGTGTGAGATTCAATAGGGACAAGACTCACATTATTTAGGCTAGATCTCTAAGCAATCTTTTGTGCTTAGCATCTTGGTTGTAGTTATGTTGGTTCTCACTTGGCAACTTGGTTGTAGTTGTATTTGCATCCCATCTAGGAGTTTGTTGTGTATACTTTGAGATATTATATCTTATGTGTAGGGTTTATGGTCCCTTCAAAACCAATTTACCTAAATTAAAAACATCAAGCTCAATATTAACAATGTTAGGCCATCCTAAAGATGAAAACAAAAGAGCTACAAATCCATAGTTACAAAATTAAATTTTATACTAGAAATTATGTTATATGATTCAAATGATACAAATATTTTTGTCGATGCCTTCTATTATTTTTTCACTTATGTTATCTTTAAATGCTTCATTAAAATTTAGTTTGAAAAAATATGTATTAGGGGTAACAAAAAAATTTGTTGGATGATTTTATATCAAATCTATAGAATCATTTAGTTATATAATATGGGAGTAGATGTCTTAGGCTGAAACCTCTTCTAATGAGATTAAATGGTTGAAAATAAGTCCTCCAATAATCAAGTCTTGCTAAGTGTGAGGCCTTAAAATCATAAGGGATGAGGTTGGGATTGTGCCTAGATGAATTTAATGAAATGGAAATGATTTTTGATTGTATTATTGAAAATTATGTCTTAACATTATTTTTAAAGATCTTGGCATCCATTGTATTTTTTTGGGAGGGTGGGGTATTTTGGATTGGAATATTTGTCTAGAGTTGGAGCTTGTCATCTAAACAAAGTACACAAATTTTAGTGAATTGAGTAAACTTGTAGAAAAATAAAAAATGGTTAAGTCTCTCTTAGTTAATGTGGCAATTACTATTAATTATGGGTCCAATCCAATCACTATCTTCTAATGAATTGATCATTAGGGGTTTATCATGAATGAGAAACTAGAGAAAAGATAGAATTTTATTAATATTAGCAAGGATTAGAATTAATTCCACATTTATAATTGATTTTAGAATTAATAATAACATATTAATATATGCAAACCAATAATAATTACAAAAATAATTAAGGGAGTGCTAATTATTTATTCTCGCTCTACAATGGTTAATTATTTGAACAAGTTTTTTTTCTGTATTAATAATAGAGAAATCAAAAAGATACATCATCAAAGTTTTATCCTAAATCCACCATGATCAGTTATTTTGCTTGCTCCCAACATATTAGAAGTTTTATCAGCCCTTAGTATGACCCAGTATTCATCAGTTACATACATGTATACTCTATAGCTACTATACAAAGAGTTTACTATGCAACATTTACAAAGAGATTGAACCTGTGCATCTTGAACAAAAGGAAAAAACTGTGCAGCATGTACAAAAGGCTAAGTGTACGCAACATGTACAGATATAACATTTCTATTCACATATTCCTGCTTTCACTGCTGGAATCTAAGCCATTCCACCCAGCAAGAGTTTTTGCAGCTATCAGCTCATCCCTGGGGAAGACTTCTTCAATTTCCATGTTTTCATTGGTGTGAAACCTTGGTGCCTTGACTCTTTGCTTATCCTCACCTGCTTTGACCTTGTCATTGAATTCCTTCGAAAGTTCTCAAGTGCAGCCATGAAGGTGGCTAGGCTAGGCTGTCCAACTTGTCAGTTACGTCCAAACTTGACTTCATTTTGATTGATTAATGCCACCCCATCCTTCAAATGCTAAAGAAATTTTCCCTCAGAAATCTTCACAGTCATGACCACCTGCGAAGAATGTCAAACAAGATGAGTCTCTTTGCTGACTCAGCAAGAATCCTCCTCTGTCCACTGAATTTTTCACCATTTCTTGCCTTCCATAAATGCCAAAGAATTTCATTAGCTAAACAGTGCCAAAATAAATTAAGTTCTTTCCCAAAAATTTTTATCATTGCATAACAAAACCTCTTTCCAATTTACTTTGCTATTTGTTTTCCAGATTAACAGATCATTACACAGGAGTTTCCATACTTCATTTGCATCTAAACAATAAAAAAAAAATGTTCTACTATTTCAGGTAGCCTGCAAATGCTACAAATTTCAATATCAGTATGCTTCATTTTGACAGGGACTCTTTGCAACAAAATTAACCACCTTAGACAAGCTTTTTTTGGGTCAAACATATAGGACCGGTTTGGAGTGAAGACATCTTGTCATTCCTTGCTGTTTAGATTAGTTTTCCATGTTCTGTTTAGGTGCTCTTTTAGGGACTCATTATGGATTAGGTCCTTATAAATGATCTTTGCCTGGAGGTTTCTTAATGGTGTGTTATCTTTCTATACCAGGTTCTGTGTAAAGCTACTGCTTGGACTGTTTAAAATATCTTGCATTTTGTTTTTCTTAAATAAATTGAGCAAATATGTAGGAGAACAACTGTTAGTGCTTCCTCAATTTGTAATGAAACAATTGGCATAATAAAAATATATTGCAAATACTTGATTATAATATACCACTTCGAGGGTGCAACCTTCTAGTCCACTTGGAGGGGAATACTTCCAATAGTATTTAATAAGAACTTAATACCTAATATAATCATAATAACTAACCTCTTTCTCTTATATATACCTTGATCATGCATTAGATGTCACCAAGTCCTACTTAGATACCTAAATATAACACCTAGGAGGACCTAACTATCTAAATAAGAATATAATAATGATCATATAACTTAATTAAAAGTTAAGGTAGTCATGAGCCAACTACTCAAAACCCTATGCACACTATAGGATTAAGGGCATTGTATGTCCCTCTCTTTAGAGAAGTATTATCCTCAATGTTGACTAACTATGGATGTTTTTACATAAAATCTTCATCTTCTTCTATCTCTAGAAGCTTGACTAGAAACTATTCATTCAATCATCACTTTGAGATCTATCTTTCCATCCATCCTTATCAATATTCCATCTTTAATTTTGTTGATCTCTACCTTTACATCATTCAAGGTTATGGCATCTATGTCCTCTACTAATGGATCCTCTTTGGAAGGAGTCCTTCCAAGAGTGATAGGATTCCTTACCTTGCCTCTTGTTGAAGCCCCCACCATGGTGCGAAAAAATAATTTTGTAATAAAATACACAAAATAAATCCAATCAATCTAAGTTATTTATTGTAACTTACTATAGCCTAGATTTGCTTATATGTAGCTTTTGAGTGAATTTGGTGGAAACCCTAATTTTGCAATAAATCATACAAAGTAAATCCAATGAATCTAAAAAATTTACTAGTAACTTACCAAAGTCTAGATCTCGCTTTAAAAAAAAATCCAAAATTTTCATTGATTTGTAGCCTTGAGAATGCCCTAATTTTATATTAATTATTGATAACAATTCCAATTATCCCCAAACTAGGATTGTAAGTAGATCAACTTGATCTTGTTCAACCCTCTAAAATTTATGATTTTTTTTGCCAAAATAAAACAAGATATGCACTTCCCAAAAATGACCTCCAAAATTTTAAAAATTGCCTTGTTTCTTACATTTAGAGTGCAAAGTATGCTCTAATTCCACTTGTAATAAAACAAATTGCACAAAATGGGAAATAAACTGCAAATGCTTGATAATAATATGTCACTTCAAGGGAAAACCTCCTAAGCTACTTCAAGGGGGATACCTCTAATGGTTTGAACAATAATAACTAAATACTCAATATGATAATAATAACTATCCTCTACCTCATATATATACCCTACTTATGACTTGGATGCCACTAAGACTAACTTAGATATCTTACTATAACACCTAGGATGACCTAATTGTTTAAATAAGAATATAATATTGATCATATAACTTATTTAAGAGTTAAGGTAGTTGTAGACACCTAAAATTGATCGCTTTTGTTTGGTCAATTATCCTTATTTCAACTAATTTCTATCACCTATATTAATTAAATAATACATCGTTATTTAATTAATATATTTTATTTTTGTCTAATTTCCCCATCACCCATATTGATCAAATAATATTTCATTATTTAATTAATATTCTCTTGCTCCTTCTAATTCGTCCTAAGCCATAAAATAATTAATTAATTTAATTATTTACCATCTTCGCCTTTACCACCTCCATCCTCCAACATTTATTCATTAAATTTAATAAATATCCATAAATCTTTACTACTCATCCATCTTGTCCTTCCCCTCATAAATCTTTCCCCTTTTGGAAGGGACCCCACATGGGCCTTCCTTCTAAAAGTACACAAAAGTAATTAAAAAATCCTCTATTCTCCCTCATCCCCTAGTGTGAGGACGAATTTTGCCTTTATGGCAAAATCTCCTCTCCCCACTCCAAGGGTACCATCTCTCTCCAATCATTCTCTTGTTGACACTTGGCATCATCTCATGCCTTGAGGTGTCTCATCCATTCCTAGCTCTCGATCTTCATCAAATGATCCTAGCCCTCCATCCATTTCCATTCAACACATAAAACTCAACACTTAGCTATTTTTCCAAATATTGCAACCTTGAGCAATTGAGCATTGTTATGCTACTAAATTTTTGTGAGGACATATCCAATCAAACATTGCAAGAACATCTATAACACAAGGGGATTGATGTACTTCAGTTTCAATCGATTTGGTGATAGTTTGACTATTTTTGTGCAATCTTGAGTGTTTTCTTGATTTTGTGTTTGGGAGACTAGACCTTGTGACCTCTTGCTTGCAATAGGATGCTTTAGCCAATTGAGCTAGGCCCACCGCCTCAATATGATATCTTGATATCATTTGCTTGATAGGTTACTTAGTTTATTTTCTCATCAACCCCAATTTTCTTGGTTTATTAAAAGGACAATAGAGTAAAGCTTCATTGAATGTCTTGTGTGTGCTAAATTTTGGAACAAAAATATCTAAAGCCATGCAAACTAATGAACCTAATTCCAAGCTTAGAACAACTTTGATTGAGCTAAGGAATGCATACAACAACTTTGATTGAGCTAAAGAATGCATACAAGTGGTGAAGGGAAAACAAAATTTTCACCAACACAAACCTTGATACCTATAGGCTATGCTCAAGATGATTGATGTTGTTAAGAGGTGATGTAGTTGCTCATTCCAACACCATCACCTTTTATTTGCATCCAATTCTAACCCTTAGACATAACTTGAGGAATGAGATATTTATAGATTTGGGATGAAGATGGTGGATGGATACGATTTAATCTTGTGCAATGAAGAGAGGGGGTTGATACATTTGCAAAAGAGAATGAGAATCTTACAAGTGATATCTTGTGATTGGTGTACTTAAACAAAACAAAGATTCAAAAGAGGTGGAGGGTTGAGATCACATAAACAAAACAAAGATTCAAAAAAGGTAGAGGGTTGAGATTTTCTTATTCTTAATAGAGGGCGAGGATTGAAATGAGTACATTTTAGAGCTTTCTATAAGGTTCACTTTGTTTATTCTAAACAAAGAGGTGAAAGAATATACAGGCGATTAAATCTGTTTTGTCTATTCAATTAATGATGAAAATGATTTTTGATAAATTAAATAAATATGTATTTATTCAAATTATAAGAAAATTGTGAGAAAATGATTGATTTAATTAAATAGATGTGATTTATTGAATTACAGTTGATATTTTAAAAGAAGGGTTGAACTAATTGCTTCACTAAATAATAAACATAACTTATTAATTAATATTGAAATAATGGCTAGATTTATTAATTTGATAATCAAGACCTATTTAATTTTAGAAGGATGATCAAATTAATTAATTAAAGAAATAGAACTTATTTAATTAATAATAAAAATACACATGCAAAATATGTCTAGTGTGATGGTGGTGGAAACATCAGAACGCATTCTAAATGTCTTATATTCCCAAATAATGCATTCTAAATGTCTTACATTCCCAAATCCAAATACTTTTGCATTTCTTCCAATTGCCATATTAGCATCTCCATCTCCATATTGGTTTTAAGTAGGGTGGGGTAAAAGTCATTCTATGGTTTGTGGATATTCGCAAGAGTTCAGGAAGTTTTTTGTTTGTGGAAATATGTAAATAGTGAATAAGCGTGCTACAATTTCCAACTTGCCATCATTGCCGGTATTTGATCGTAACGCTAAAACTTGGTACATTGCAACCACCTTCTCGTTTGGTATGGCATACGGTTTCCCACTGCACTGGGAATATGCTTGTGATTCTTATCCATGCCTTTCAACAGAAAGTTTGATGGATCTTCAACACATCTATATCCTTAAGTTGTTGTCAACATGAGGGGAGTAAGCATATACATTGAGACAACCTATACAACAACTTGTGTAAATTTGAATCTAGCAAAGGCTTGCCACCTGTAGTCCAGCGCATTAACTTGGATTGTAATTGGTTAATTAATAGCATGTAGTTTTCACAGACCATGATAATTATGCTGAGATTTCTGGCTAAAACTGTGTATGATTTTTAAAATTGACGTTTCGGATCAAACTCCATGATCTATCTTCATGATAAAGCAGAAAGAGAGGAGAGTCAAGGACTCAACATGGATCATGGAGTTTGATCTGAAACGTCGATTTTAAAAATCATACACAGTTTTAGCCAGAAATCTCAGCATAATTGTAATTGGTTTTCACAGTTTCCCACTTTTTTCTCCTTCCACTTTATCCTGAAGATGGATCATGGAATTTGACCCAAAACGTTGATTTTAAAAATCATACACAGTTTTAGCCAGAAATCTCAGCATAATTGTAATTGGTTTTCACAGTTTCCCACATTGCTCGTCTTCTCTTTATGTGCAGAGGGAATCCTGAATATTTCAATGGTGATTAATATTTGAATCCCAAGACATTTAGAATTACTTGCTTGTGTCTGGTAGAGACGTTGATGAAGAAGACATTAGACTTATTCTTGTTAATTTGTTGTCCAACGACCATTTGATGGATATATTAGCTGTCGCGGTTAACTAATTTCACTCAAGAAGAGGCTTAATTTTTTTACATTAACACTTAAAACAACCAATAACATCTGCAAATAATGTTCGAGTAGAAGTTGAGGTCTTTCTTAGAACAATAGTCACTTAAAAGGGCAAAAAGAATATAAAATGAAAAGAATAACTTGAACATCCACTGCTATAACACCATAAAAATGCACAAAGAAACATCCTAAATCAGACTACAGCCTTCTGACAATCTCAAGCATTTCTATATTTAGATATCATACTAGAATATTA
>VDFB02078796.1:0-18709 GCA_007258455.2 Sequoia sempervirens | reverse complement strand
CAATCCAATTTTCAAACTTCAAGCAACCACCTCCTCAAAAATAGGAAACCCTAATTTCACCCTCCGAGTAGCCTACGGGTCTCTGGAATAGGCCAACGGTCAACTGAATCGATCACAATTGAGAAGGGGACATTACAGAGAGACACCCCGAACTGGTAACTGAAGAACTAGATTCAAAAGGTTTGGGAATATCTGGAAAAAATAGAAGACTATACAATTTCCCACACCTATAGAGAAGCTAATAAGGCAACAAATGCACTAGCAAATCAGGTAACACAAAAGAATACAAAATAGAAGCAGATGCTGATAAATGGTCAGGATTGGCAAAAATTATATTAGAGGACCAAAAGGAAGTAGACACAAGAGACAAATAAAGCAAAAAAGTGAAGGCAGGTAAGTACACCCGCCAACCAAGTAAGTACCTCTAACCAGTTAATTAACAACAATGCCAGAAATCTCACAATACAATTAAGGCTAACAAAAACTATTGAATTGGAAGCTATTAAACATTTAAAATAACTAAACAAGCTAAATATGAATAAATTAAAGCATAGGCTAAAACAATAGCGGAACTAATCACAGACAAGATAAAGCCAAGCACCCAACAATAGAAGAATTTAGTGGTAACATTGCAAGAAGGAACATTCTCTTGATCCACTAAGTTAAAATGCACTACTATCAATTCATTTTCAAAACAGAGTGATAGTATGCCTAGGAACTGAAAGGCTTGTAATAACATGAATTGGTTTAAGTATGAAACATACTTAACCAATGAAGTCTAAAACCAGTTACGAATTTGACATGTACCAATATGCTTACTGGGAATCCACACTCAAGTTAACTTGGCGCTTTAACGAAACTATGGTCCTAATAGTTCTACATATGCATCTCACTTTGAGGTAACTCTGTCCCACAAAGACATAAACATGTCCAAGAATTAAAGCAAGAAGCATAAAGAACCTAACAAAAGCATACAAAGTATCTTAATTGGATAAGTTCCTTATAAATATCATTTAGGATCCAATTAAGCAAGTGCTTCCACAAAAAAGAAGTCAATTCATTTTTAGAGTTGAGTGACTATGTGTATGGGAACTGAAAGGCTTGCAATAACACAATTTGGCTTAAGTGTGATTTAAAACCAGTTATGATCCATATGTTTATTGGAAATCCACTTTCAAATTAATTTGGCGCTTGAATGACACAACGAAACAATTGTTCTAACATATTACATATGCATATCATGTTGAGATAAACTTGCTCCAAAAAGATATAAACATGTTCAAGAATTAAAGTAGGGAGCACAAAGAACTTATTTACAAAATCATACAAAGTATCCTAATTGAATAAGTTCTTTACAAATATCATTTAGGATCCAATCGAGCAGATGCTTCTTTAAGAGCACTAAACTACAAGCAAAACACATAACCAAAAGGAACTACCTCTCTTAAAACATTAGCTAAATCATTAAAAATTAGATAAATATAAGCTTGGAACCAATGTGTCCACAAAAGCCACATACAAAATATAATTGAAGGATACATCAAAACATTGGACTCTAACAAATCTACATAAGCATTTTATGAATGAAATCTGTCCCATAAGATTTGAAAATGCTTAAATCAAAACAAGAAGCATAAAAACGAACAAGCACCTTAATAATATTAGTATATTAAGTACTTTTAAACAATTAAGAGTTTGACAATTACCAAATAAGGTCCAACTTCACAAAATACCAAGTTTGTAATGGAGTCCTAGATAACCGTAGCTGTTAGGCATCAAAATTGGGTCATTGAACGGTCGTTTCTTAGAGGCCCTAAAATATATATTTTTTACAACCAGTTATATATCGGGAATAGAAACCTGCATACCCTAATCTTCATAAGCAGCAAACAGAGAAAGCCACTTTGAGTCCTGAGTGGGCACAAGGTGGTACATGCGCTTCAAGAAATCATACGCAGTCTTGGTGTAGAACCGATGCATCCAATACCTAGGCTCATAAATGTCAGGTATAAAGGGATGAAGCTCGACAGTGGGACGCAGTAAATCACAAGGAAGGGGAATCCCTTCACCTAAACGGGCAGCCACCAATACCACCTCTAAACCTTGCAGGAAAGCAGACTTGAAAATAAGGTGGGATAGCTGAGCAATCATCTCCTTTGAAGCTTGAAGGTCCAACAGTGAGGCAACAAAACGAGAAGTAATGTCTGAATTCACGCGGTATTGCTCACCTGACTCAACAAATCTTCTCCCCAAAATCATCTTCACGGCTTCTATGGTGAAACTATCTGGACTTTGCAATAAACCCTTCAAAAGACGATCAGTAACAGGTCCCAAAAAGGCCACTTGAGACTTGGTGCTTGACAGAATACTGGGGTGTCCATAACGATAAATTTGTCAAAATCAGATGTTGGATTAAAGCCAAGAATGATAAGCCAGAATAGTTCATCAACCATTAAATAAAATACAGCCGAAGGACATGGGATGAATACCAAAATGGCTAGCTCTACACGTGCCTCGGGTCGATTTACCCCAAGCAACGACAAACAATCATTGATCCTCATGGCTGGAGCAAAGAAAGGAAACGCTCTCCTTGGAATGATTACAACATAAGATTTTGGAGAAAATCTGTGAAATGTGAAACCCTCGGCTCTACAAAACTAAACATTAGTACTAAGGGCAAATACCTCCTCGTGTGACAAGTTCGAAACCTACATTGGCGTGATGAATATGAAGGTAAATGTCTAATCAATATCTGGCTCACACAAGAACATACAAATCAATGAAAACACTCACAAGGACACGTAGGACAATGACATTGCAAGGCAATATTGGCCTAACATTAGAACCAGACCTATTAATTAAAATAAGGAAGCTGGGGCACATGGGAAACACCCATGACGCACATTTTTAAAATGCTTTCGGGAGTTACCCCCCTAATGGTAACACTCACCTTACAAAAATAAAAATTAAAAAAAATAAAGTGACGTTATAATATTCAGTAAAGTGACTTTATAATATTTAGTAAAGTGACTTTATAATATTTAGTAAAGTAACTTTATAATATTTAATAGAGTGATTTTATAATATATTTTATTTTTTATTTGTCACTTTAATTAAATTAATTAAAATAAAGCTATCCTTATGATTTAATTTATTTAGACAACTTTACAAATAATTAATTTAATTTAATTCCCTTATAATGCCTGATCATAGCCTATGGGAATCAAATAGGCTAGATGTTCCTGCCGCTGAATACTTAGAAAAAAGGGGACATTACAGTTTTGCATGTTTTGGAATTGGTGGGGTATGATTGAATAGAGAATTGGGAAAGCGAATAACTCAGAAGAAGAGTGTTGTTTTATTTCCTTGATAAATGTGCTCATAAATTGTTCTCAAAGTTGTTTGCCTTCCCACAATACACTATTCCTTAGCTGAAAGGTCAACTTACTTGTTATACTTCAATGAGGTTGCTGTATCACAGGTTCACAATAATTCATCTCTTTCATCATTATAAACGAAGTTGCATTAGATTGGCATCATTGTTAACATGGAGGGGCATGCTTGTCAGGTTTAGAACCTAGGACATTGTGGTGATAAGTTCATTATCTTACCTCTTTACCACAACCTAATGAACAATAGGAATAACTAAGGGCATAGAAATCATGTTTGGTTAGAGAGTACACAAAATTGTTTTTATTTGATTAGTTAAAGAATCTCTGATTGTCAGGGAGGGACCATTTTTTCTGGACACAGTACACCTTAGCTGAGAAGCTTACTCACTCTTTGCATCTCTATCAGATCACAGAATCCCAGAAGAGAAAACTAAGTTCTCCATCTCTTTATACCAAGCCACATTTGCACAGGAGGTAAGCCCATGGGTTTTAAACACTGGCCTTTGAGGTGATAAGAAGCCCAGTTATAACAGATGCATTGCACAAGATTATTGTTAATCAACATGTTCAGGTTGTTTCCGGTTACTCATATCTTAGCATTCTTTTTTGGCTTTCTGGGAAAGGGAAAAAAATTGAGATGATCAGATCTATAGTTGTCTGTTATAGTTTTAGTTCATGACTATGAATTTTTTATGTCTAGCTTAGTTTAAGTTTTAACTAAAATATATCGGTTCCTTCTGCTGTTAAGGTTACCTGTAAACAAGAATTTCACAATTGATTAGTTAAAGTGCTTTGATTAATCGATGTTGGAAGCAACTATGATTGTTGATACTATCCATCAATTTATGTAGAAACTCACTAACATATATGGAAGTTTTCAATTTCATATTATGTGTGAGTTATGTGTTGCAAATAGGAAGTCAAAGCTGCTCTTTCCTTTTCATTGGCTACCACTGATTTTCTTTTCTTTTGCATCTGTTTCAGAATAAGCACGGGTGCTTTGTCAAGATTGATATTATCTGATGATTCTCTACGAATAGCAGCAAATGATCTCAGAGCCTCAAAGGTATGGCAACAGGCACGGGATTGCATTTTGTTTCTATGATGATCTTTTATATGCTATGACCCATAACAAACTTTGATGATAATTATGGTTTAGTGGCACCAAATGTTGGGCCTTATTAGTGAATATTGTTAGGTATTGATCTTATTAGGGTTACTGAATTGTAAACTGAACATTTCAAAGTGCCATTTAATGATTTATATTTTTCTTTTTGAAAAAGAAAACGTAATTTTTTTATTAGTTTACATAAAACAGAGTTGAAGGTTGATATACACCAAATCAGTCTTAATTCTTTCGGAGGTAATAAACTCTGGCCGTCCATATGAAAGCCAGATGCAGGGATAAGAGCTGTCTGACTGGCCCAGAAATTCTGCTTAACAGTGAATTTTATTTCTTGGGAAAATATTAATCTTATTTTTTTGAACTCCACAAGATACTGGTCTCCTATAATTCTCTTATCATATAAATACAATTTAAGACAACCATTTTTAGTACAATCTCTGTCCAAGTTGAAAGAATAGATTAAAAAGAGTGTCCAATTCTTGCATCTTGAAATCCTCTAAAATCCTGTTTTTTTTTTTATAGCGAGGGAAAACTTGGCTCATACTGGCATCATTTGAAAGGGAACACCATGTTCTCTGTTATTCCTATTCAATGGTCATGAAATATTGATCTGCTGATAAGTAAATGAGAACATGCAATTGCAAGAAGGGGTGGTACAGAATCAAAGATACGAGTTAGGTGCTTTAGCACCAAGGATTTAGAAAAATTTAGCTAATCTCATGCTTTTGACAAAGGCCTTTTCATTTTCTATGATCTTGATTTCTAGAGTTCCTGAGCTATGCTTTTTCTTGGTAAGTCAAGTGAGTGGTAAGGCCCCCCTCCTATTATGTAATGTCCCTTTAAAGTATTTTAAGAACCCTGCAATTTTTTTGAGGTTCCTATCTATGCAACACTCAGAAACTTCTGGAATATAATATTGAGCAGAATATTTATTCAATATAATTACAACAAAAGGCTGCTACTTATCATTTAACATAGAATTTGGCTCATTATGAAATGTCTGAATTTACTGATGCAAGCAACAATGCATCGAATCTTCTACTAACAAATTACTATTGATCATTGAGAATATGATTACAAACAACATTCAAAATCAAACAACAGTGCTATATTTGATAAAATAAGAACTCATATGCTGATACAATCTGCTATTATAAACACTTATCACAATAGAAACAAGAGGGTTTTCATCCCTTGCTCTTGCCTAGAAACAAGGAGGGTTTTTGTCCTCTGACTCTCCATGCTTTTGAGGGTTTTCGTCCTCAAGTGCAATAGTTGAACATAGTTATTCAAACTAGTAAAAAAGGGTTTGATTTCATAAAAATTGGATGATCTCCTTATGAGTGATTGCCTCTCTTTTATAGATTCTAATGTCCCCTTTTCTAGCTCGCATTGTATGATTTTGTTGTTAGCCTATTTCTCCTTGGTTTTGTAGGCTAACCAGGGCTTTTAAGGAATCTTGAGGATTTTTGGCCTAGGCAATTTTCGTTGCAGGTCATTCCGGAGCGTCTGGAGGCACTTTTGGTATACTTACTATTTTTAGTAAGTCATTAATGCTATTAATAGCAATTCATCAGGTGGGTCGTGATCTCTAGTGACAGTGCCTCTTCAATGGAAAATTGGTTATTATCGTCAGATGATTTCAATTCCATTGGTTTAATTCATCTCCGCATTGATAAAGTTTAAATTATAAAGTTAAATCCAATTATTTAACTTTATTAATGTGAGTCTAAAGCTAAGTGGGAAAATGAATAGTAAAAGGGGCCCCTTATTTCAAAATACATGAGACATCAAAAAGGCAAAAAGGAAGTTTATGTTTTATCCCACATTGGTTAAAAGTGTGAATGAGTTCTTATGAGAAGCTTATAAAAAGTGTTGCAAGATCTCACTTTCAGCATGCTTGGTTTATGCTGAGATATCCCTACTAAATCTAACCTCAAAAACTCAATTTTTCAGAGTGTGACATTTCGTCAAACAGTTGTTTTGCATACTCATGAATTCTAATTTTTTGAGTTTTGTTTGATTGCTTTTGATGTTTGGTTGAGTGTTTTCAATGCCAATAACGTAAAGGAAATACATAGAACTGATATATAAATGATTACACAACATAAATTGAGAAACCCACTTCCATTTATGCCATTAAATTAAAGATATAAGGTTTGATTAAAATGACAGTTATGTCTGATATAAAAATTATCAGACTGTAACAGTTCTATTAAACCCAATACAAATGAAAGATTTGAATACCCAATATGCCAATAACATATGCATTCTATACCATCATGAAAATACAATATATGAAGGCTGATATGAGCATGATAACAATGGTAGAAGACTGAAATAGAATGTGAAATATGCAGCTACAAGTCCGATCGTTGTTATGGAAGTGCTGATATGAAATTGGTTGCCAAAATCTACTTCAAATGCCCACGAAACCCCTTCCAAATGATGGTGCACCAACTAGAAATGGTACGGCTAGTATGGAAGATGTCAAATCCTCAATGTAAACTTGTCAAACGGCTGGAATAAATTTGCAATGATGATTGTGCCACAAACCCTAGGTGCACTTGGCCAAAAATTGTACAACGAACAAGTAGAATGCAAACATGTGATAGTATTGGCCTGGTTGAGACTTGATCTATCAATGGTTGCACCTGATCTGAAGAAATATGCTGATATAACACTGTTGTAAACTCAGGCCTAAAAATTAAACACCTGAAACTCTTCCAATGAAGCCCAAACAAAGACCCAAGGTAGGTCCTCAAAGGTGAACTGGGTTCTCGTCCAATTCACGATAGCCCTTGGGAGTTTTCGTTCCCAGAAGACTGAAACCAAGCTGAAACCCTTCTCCAGAGCTCAAACCTGCAAGTGCTGATATGAAAAATGACAAATGAATGACAAAATAGAAACACAAAATTCACTTTATAACCTCCCATGAGCTTTTTATAAAAGATAATAAAATATTCCTCCTCAAGGGTCTTTTCCTCATCAAAAAAAAGGGCCACTTTTTAAAAACAACTTTGTTTCACTAGGATGGGGGCACTTTTCACTATTCACTTTGTAATTCTCTGTTACTATTCACTTTTACTATTCCATTAAAGCAAACTTTAAATTTTCAATTTATCCCTGGATTCAACAACTGAACTCCAAACTGAAAGGCTTGTAAAGCTCCTGGCTAGGCTCTGCATCCCTCGGTTGGGTCCCCTAACCATACTGTTGACCTACGGGAACCCTATAGTAGGCCAACCTCGACTAGTCTGAGTTGCCTAAGGAAGGGACATTATAGCCCTCCCTTCCCAGGATTGCTTGCCCCCAAGCAACTGCAAAGCTGGATGCTGAAGTATCATCTCTCCTTCTCATGTGGCATCCTCCAATGACAAGTCCTTCCATCGTACCAAATACTCCCTGATAACTCTGTTATCACCTAACGCCAAGTCCACAAAAGATAAGGTATCATAACCATACAATGCTCGAAAGGGAGTCATACCAATCAACATGTGATGCGTAGTATTACAACAATACTCGCCCAAATACAACCATCGCACCCAAGCCTTCTGTTGTCCTAAAACGTAGTTACACAAATAACCCTGAAGCCAACACTGAACACACTGCTGCTCCACTTTGATAGAGACATCCATGTACCATAACCTATGAAGCAACCTCATGGAATCCATGCAAACACCATGCACCCATAGCGGATCACACTAAGAAGCGATGCTCACCCAGCTACCTACTGCCCCAAAAGGCATAATGCTACTCGCCAACGGACCAACAAAGTCCCCTGCACATTTTGCCAAAGGAATAGCATCATGCCTGGCAATGGGAGTATCCCCTTCAAAAGAAGATGTCAACTGACTCCCAAATCTCTATGGCCTATAGCCTCCATGTCCAACAACACTCATACACCAAGGAGTCTCTGAGTGTCCAGTGAGTGTAGTCTCACCAACATCAAACTAGAAATCACTTCCCAGCCCAAAAAGTGGATTGTCATAAGTCCTATCGTCACCCATCTCAAACAATGGGTTATCAATACAAGCATTGTAACTAGGCATACTAGTTACACCACTCTCCATCACTTTGTGATGCATGATAGGCCACCTACACCAAATCTCTAATTGCCCCATGCTAATACAATCAATATCATGTCGGAAAAAGTGAAGCAATGCATTGTGGTCCTAATGGAGTAGTCCATTCAAATCGATGTCGAGGACCGAAATGAACCTTGATAGGCTATAACTCCATCTACCTGAATCACTGCCCTGTGATGGAGTAATACTACTGCCTCCATCAGAGACAATAACCAAGTCACAATCTAACAAGCTGCCAGGATCCCAAATGTTTTGGTGGAATGCACTAAGATCAATTCTCTGCACTAACCGAAAACAACGGTATCCTCCATCCCTGATAGACCCTGTCACTCTATGTCGCAATTGCCACCATCGATGCATCTAATCACTGGGCATGTGGGTTATGGACCCAAACAACTACCAGAAAAGATGAGTATCTTCTAACTCATCTGCAAATGTTGGTGTCCCCACAATACTCCAATTGCCAAGGCTGGAAGAAGAGTGCTCCTGACACCAACTCATAAACCCAGTTGCACTAATCAATGCAACTATGGACAGCTGATCCCTCTCATCATTGAATCCCATCTGATCAAACCCTGCTTCTCTATCTCGTGTGCCAATAATACATCCATCCTGGAGAAACAATAAAGGGGTTTGATTAGATATCTCTCCATCCCTTGCAAAAGGGAGTACCTCATACCACATATTCACCCCACTCTTATGTGTCACACGGAGCATCAACTCATCCGAAAGTGGGCTGAATACAAAGGAATGTGCAAATCTCACCATGAAATCACTATGAAATGCACCAAGGGATTGCGAGGGAAGTTCGAAATCAACACTATCCAAAACAGGAGCCTCAAAACTCAAAGCATAGGGTGTAAAAACTACTTCAACACAAGCTGACTGTTCCCCATGATTAATTGAAACTGTCTCACCCTGCTCTACTCCTATAGCCATGTCATAGGTATCCTCCATGGTAGTAGATCCACTACTACTACTAGATACCTCATCCCTCTCAGCATCAACGGAAGTGGATATTTGCGCCTCTTCCATCACGAGTGCACCATACAATTGCCTAGCAAGCATGAAAGCATAACCTCTATCTATAAGCAATTGCATGGCATTAGATCTCGTCCTATCAAGCACATGTCTAACCAAGTGTAAGCTAGATGCTGAGATTCCATACTTATGCCCATCTAGTGTCCTATCAGACTGAGTTATCCCAATGAGGTATTTGATCCATCTATCTACCTTATCATATCGGCCTAAGACTCCTGCCACCTCCTCCACTGCTGAATACTTATCCTCAAGGAATAAGCCAAGAGGTGTAGCCTGCTGCAATTTATGCATGTTCTCTACCAAAGCTCGGACTACACGGCTGCAAGTGGCATCATTGTGTGGATTTTATGCCTCTACAACATGAAGTCCGAGACCCTTGATGAGGAGTAACTCTTCCTCATCTAAATTTGATTCCAAATCAGCAACATGTTCATTTACTAAAACTAATTTTAAATCGTGCACATGGCTGCCATCAACATCACAATGTGAGCATGCATCATTGCCTTCCTGAACCTCGTCATGTAGCTCTTCTTTTTCCTCATTTCCTTGTCCCTCAATCTCATGCACAACACAAGATTCTTGCCCATCCAAAGAGGCTGCAATAGAAGACTGATTTTCTGATTTCTTTGGTGAAACATGAGCCAAACTCAACTCCACGCTCAACTCCTCAATTTGATTTTCCGCCATAAGGGGAGTCACTTGAGATTCTTCCAAAGATTTTCTAGTCTTTACTAGCTCCGTAGTGAGTTGATCAACCTCTTCCTATTTCCTCCTCAATGCATTTGAATATATGACATCCAAATCAAGTAGGTGATCTCTATCGGAAAGAAGGGCTAAACAATTATTTTTTATACACTCCATGGCTGTCTTAAACGCTTGCAAATCATAAATAGATGGAGCCTCTTCAACGCCACTATGTCTCCCCTCAAGTTGGACCTTCCATAGGTAATTTCCCACCAACTTATGGGAATGATCAAAATGGGACAGCGCTGCAACAATCTTATCTTCACCAACTTTAAGTTGGTTCTCCAAATCATGCTTAGGGACAAAGGTAAATTCATTAGTTGAAGTAGTGGGCTGCCAATGGAGAGCTTAACTCTCATCAAAAAATTCTTCCGAAGTGTCTTCTTGCTGGTCTGGAACTAAGGCAGCATTAGTTCCCATCACAAACTCCTCATCATCACTCCAAAAAGTGGTCTCAATAGATGATTCTTCGCTATCCTCATGCAGAGAGGTAAGACCGCTCTTAGGACTATCAAAAGAGTCCCCAAGCATAACCTCCATGTTTCCTACTAGGATACTCATGCAACCTTGTCCTGTAGGCTCCCCCGTTTCTTCCTCTCTACCTTTTGTAGGATCAACTAGATGAAAATCAAGTGAATAGACCCAATCTCTATATTGTTGCTCCTTGCTTGCCCTATTGACGTTTCTTCGCTATCTTTTGATTTTTCTTCATGTGTAGGTGATGTGACATTATTGGAATCAACTATCACATTAAAAGATGTTTTATGATCACCCAAAGAGTCCATGCCATTGCTATCCAAAGCACTGACATGAACTATGCTAGTCTCTAATGTAGAAGCCTCTTGTGAAACCTCTTGCAAGGATGATGTAGACAAATCATTACCCAAGGCTGTTCTAATGCCTTCTTGATTCAAATCAGCATGTCTATCTAATTCATCATATAAATTTTTGCATACCTCATTGGAACTTGAAGACACCCAATCATTCTCATGAAGAGTTGTATCAACCATGTGTAAAGATTCTCTAAACAATTCACAAGCTATAGTGTGACATTCCTTCCTTGCATGCTCAGTCTTGTGGCAAAGATTCGGGTGCATGTCCATGTAGTTCTTGAAAGGAAAATTCTCCTTAACACGTTGAGGAAGAATGCTATACTCCTCAAATATGCTAATCACCACCGCTTCTTTGTTTTGTGGTGTTGGGTTTTTGTTAGTAGAAAGTGAGGTTGATCCTTTAGAGAGTCCCAACCTTGAAAGTGAATCATTTAAACACTGCAATTTTCGTATGGTCTTGTATTGTGTTTGCTCAATTTCTTTCCATGCCTGTTTATTGCCAAACAACTTTGCCATGATGACCTTTTTCGCTGTCCCAATTGAAGACCACTGAAAACCAAATCCAAACTGACTTGTGCACAACTGATTTCACACCAATTGAATGCAATCATTATCCAACAAGCTGGCAGGAATATGGGTCTGATACCACTGAGATATCCCTACTAAATCTAACCCCAAAAACTCATTTTTCAAAGTGATGACATTTCGTCAAACAGTTGTTTTGCATACTCATGAATTTTGATTTTCTAAGTTTTGTTGATTGCTTTTGATGTTTGGTTGAGTGTTTTCAATGCCAATAACATAAAGGAAATGCATAGAACTAATATATAAATGATTACACAACATAAATTGAGAAACCCACTTCCATTTATGCCATTAAATTAAAGATATAAGGTCTGATTAAAATGACAGTTATGTCTGATATGAAAATTATTAGACTGTAACAGCTCTATTAAACCCAATACAAATGAAAGATTTGAATACCCAATATGCCAATAACATACCCGTTCTATACCAGCATGAAAATACAATGTATGAAGGCTGATATGAACAAGATAACAATGGTAGAAGACTGAAATAGAATGTGAAATATGCAGCTACAGGTCTGATCGTTGCTATGGAAGTGCTGATATGAAATTGGTTGCCAAAATCTACTTCAAATGCCCACAAAACCCCTTTGAAATGATCGTGCTGTTGATGTTATTGAGCAACGTCGGGTGATTTCTTCTAGCCACGACTTTGAAGCAAAAATTTAATGTAGCCTCAAATGGCTATTAAATTTATATGAGTTCGGTATTAGTGAAGAGGTGCTTCATTAATTAATATTTAATTATTGTTATCAAGGCCGACTTCTTCTAAAGCGCGATTTCATGAAGAGACACATTTCTTGAAGGCCGACCTCTTACATCTTGGAGTCACGTCTTTTCGTGAAGGTCGACATGGAGTTTGAAGAGATGTGCCTTCTCTTTCTTGCTTGTATATATAATCGATGCTCATTCATTGTAATCATCATTCATATTCATTTCAATTCATTGTTCTCAAGTACGAAAAAGGAGAAGAAGAGCAATTCGATATTTTGTGGAAGGCTGAGTTCATTATCAGCGAATTACTTTATCTAGTTGTTGTGTTAGCATCTGTCTGTTGTGGTCATTCTTGGCCTTCATATCGGCCTCTTTGTAAAGGAGATCTTTCATTGTTATTCAATATATAAGTGATATATTGTTGTTGGGTTTTCCTTCCTCAAGTGGAGAGTTTTCCCAAGGTATATGCTGTGTTATTGTGTCTGATTTTTGAATTAATTCCTGAGTTTTACATCTGATCATAAAACTAACATGGTATCAGAGCGGGTATAAGAAAGATCGTGATCAGATTTCTTTAAGCAACACTATTCTCTATTCTTATTCTCATCTTTTGATTGCATCTATCCTATCATCAAGATGTTGAATGGACTTAAGATCGAGGATAGACTTGAGGGAGCATCTAACTTCACATCTTGGAGATTCAGAGTCATGGTCGCCTTGGAAGAAAATGAGTTAGCAGCATTTGTGGAGGAAGAAGTTCCCGAACCATCCAATGAGAATGAGAAGCTACAATGGAAGAGAAATGGCACTAAGGCGAAAAAGATGTTGGTGGATTCCATGAAAGACCACATTGTGCCAATTATCTCCAAGCTAAAATCTGCAAGAAATATGTTCCAGACTTTGGAGGAGATGTATGAGATCAACAACACAAGTCGAGCTCTTGCATTAAAGCAGCAACTTCATCATGTCAAGATGACGAAAGGAGAATCCGTCATCTCATACTTCATGAAGATCACTGAGTTGAGAGATCAGCTCTCTACTATTAGGCATATTGTTGATGACAAGGATTTGACCATGTTGGCTCTTAATGGTCTTCCTTCATCTTGGGAGTCATACATTCAAGGAATAAGTGTGAGATCAAAACTTCCTAAGTTTGATCGGTTGAGAGCGGATTGTATTCAAGAAGAGTCTAGGTTGGCTGGGAGAGGTATTGGTCAAAATGCTACTAATGAAGCATTCATGTTCTTGCCGCACAATCCTCGAAGAAGAAAGGGAAAGAAGGAAAGAAAGGATATTTCAAGAGGAATAGAGATAAGGGATTGGATGGTGCTCCTGCATTCAAGAAGAAGAAGGATCTCTCTCGTGTTCAATGCTTTAGATGTGACAAGTATGGTCACTATGCAAAGGATTGCCCAACTAGGCCTAAGCAGCAAGCTTCCATTGCAGATGTTGGTAAGGTCTCTCCGCAAAAGGATTCAAGTGGTTTCTTATCCTATTCTGCTCTTTCAAGCAATGTGCCTACCGACAACAATACTTGATTGATAGTGGTGCTTCTCGCCACATCACCGGATTTAGAGAACATCTAACGGATTTGGTGGAGAGAGATTCTAGTGTTCAAGTAATTATTGGAGATGATGCTAGTTATTCTGTGAAAGGAGTTGGGACCTCCTCTCTTCATTTGGATTCTGACATTTCCTTACAATTGAGTGATGTTCTATTTGTTTCGGGTATCAAGCGAAACCTTGTCTCTATCTCAACCTTGGAGGACAAGGGGTATCAAGTTGCGTTTTTAGAAGGAAAAGTTCTTGCATGGACTAAGAACTCAAATATCAAGACTGCTCGGGTGATTAGAGTTTGTCAAGAGAGCCTCTACAGACTTTGCACCCGCTTACTTCAAGCTCTTTTGCATGATTCATCAAGTTCGTGTGAACTTTGGCATTGAAGATTGGCTCACCTTCACTTTCGAGCACTACCTACCATGGAGAAGATGGTTTCAGGCCTTCCGAAACTCAACAAGGAGCATGAAGGCACTTGCAGAGGTTGCGCATTGGGTAAGAATACTAAAGGTCCATTTGATAGTAGTGAAAGCAGATCTAAATGTATTCTAGATCTTATTCATTCTGATTTATGTGGTGCAATGTCTATTGCTTCTTTGAGTGGTTTCTTGTATTACATTATTTTTATTGATGACTACTCTAGAAAGACTTGGATTTATTTCTTGAAATCTAAAGAATTTGAGGAAGTATTAGAAAGGTTCAAAGAATTTAAAGCTCAGGTAGAAAACTTGTCCGGGAAGAGGATCAAAGTTCTGAGATCCGATAACGGAGAGTAAATTTCCAGCAGTTTCCGTAATTTTTGCATTGAAGCAGGGATTAAGAGGGAGTTTTGTGTCCCTTATAATCCTCAATAGAACGGTGTTGCTGAAAGGAAGAACAAATCTATTGTAGACGCAGCCAAAGCTATGATTCATTACCAAGATCTGCAAACCTTCCTTTGGGCTGAAGCATCTAGGACAGTTGTTTATGTTCAGAATAGAAGTCCTCACCGCATTTTGGAGAACATGACTCCTGAAGAAGCATTCACAAGAGTGAAGCCGAAAGTGAGTCACTTGAGGATCTTTGGTTGTCCAGTGTATGTTCATGTACCAAAAGATAAAAGGACAAAGTTGGAACCTTCTAGCAAGAAGGAAATATTTGTGGGCTATAGTGAGACATCAAAAGCCTACAGAATCTACATTCTAGGTCAGAAGTTGATTTAGATTAGTAGGGATGTTACATTTGAAGAGGATGTTGTATTCAGAAGATCCAAGGGCATTCACATGGAGATAGACAATGAAGATCAAGAGTCTCCTCAGGATATGGAAGTTGACCATACTTTTGAGATTCAGAGGGAGGCTCCTGAACCTAAAGAAGATGATGATCCAGAGAAACCCTATTCTCCCTGTTTTTCAGAATGTCGGTTGCTAATTTTTGAACGTTTTTATTGAATAAACCATTGAAGTGCGATTTTGAAAGAAATTGCATGTAAATTTAAATGAAATAATACAGCTCTGGAAACAACATAATCTATTTCGAATACTGATGCCAGACTATTATATTAATCTTCTGAAATGATTACAAATAAGATCCGATAACATGCAACTAAAAGGGCAACGGTATTTTGATGAAAACCTGATTATTGCAGCAAGTTGAAAGAAAACTCTGTGAACGTTCTGTGATAACTTCTGAATGAAGATATCTCTCTGAATGCAATAGATCAGCTGATATTTCACAGCCTCTGAACTGCAACACTGAAGATGGCTCGTTCTCCAATGCCTGTAGACAACAAAAACCCTAGGCTTCGTTCTCCGGAAGAAGACTTGTTCAAAAATCCAATAATCAACATAATGAGCTCAAATCCCAATGAAACCCTTATATCTCCTCAAGAGTTCGAATTTTCTCAATTAGGTTTTATTTAAATAAATTCGAACTTTTCTTTTTAATTTTTCAATAGTTTTTCGAAAGCACTTTTAATTATAAAATATAATTAAAAGTGGCCCCTTCAATGATGTAATGCACTTTAGCAAAACGGCTATAATAAAATATTATAACTTTATATTATAATGCTCCAATAATTAATATTTAATTAAATCAATTAAATATTAATATCTCGCTCAATATTTACCCGATGCACGAGCCGTCTGAAGCTGATGAAAGAGGAAGTGATTCTGAACATAATCCATCCATATATCGCTAGTACCATAGGGTCCCATCACGATCACCAATAACCGCTAAAATAGCAACTGGAGCAAATAGTATCCGAAGGAGCCAAACGAAATAACCGATAAATAACTGAATAACCTGTTGCCAAGCCCATCAAGACTTCTATCCAATTTATCAAATTTCACGTAGGGTCGAGATAATAGGCTAAATCCAATCAACTCGATGCTCGCAGAAAATCTGTGGACATTACAGTCCACCGGAACGTTTGTCCTCACAACTTCTAATCGCGAAAGAAACCCAACTCCTCGGAAGGCCCAAAATAAGAACTGTGAAGTGTCCCACACATCTCTAACTATCTCCTGTAGCATCAACAAAAACACAACTGTGCAAGCTATCCCTGGATCCCAAACCCATAGTGAAAGTTTGTCGTGTCTGTCATCCTCAGGCTGCCACTGCGCTCTACTGCCTCCAACTTCACCATGTTGTGAGTGGTGAAGTAACACAATGGGACCCACCCAATACTCAGTGCCAAAACTGTCACCACCTGGATCCCAATACAATCTGAATTCACATCCATCTGTCATGCGGAGAAAAGAACTTCTAGAAGCATCTGCTACACTGAATCTCTCCCTGTCCTCTGCTAAACCCTCATGAATGTGATAACTGACCAAGCCATCATGCCAACTGACACCGTAGTCATCCTGTAACCATGTACCCATAAGAAAACCTTGTGACATAGAAGTAGCAAACCCAGTTGGATACATATCGGCATGATGTAAAACTGATAGCTGTTCCTGCAAGTGATCCCCCGCAAAGAGCTGATTCGGACGCTTGCAACAGCTAATCCCATCTTCTGAAGACGGTGAATACCCATCCCACAACGGATGGTATAACTCCGGGGCCAATCCACACCGATGCATCATCAAATCCTCTGTGTGTGGACCAAAGGAGAAGTGATAAACACTCCTCACGATGCAATCAAGATAAAATGCTCCCACCTCTGTCAATGGCTGTCCATCATAGTCCTGGGGAAACAAATTAGCATAAGTACAAATCTCCATACTGGATGATGCCCCACATATCTCTTGTGACGACAATGAAGTAGTGACGTGATCTGTCACACAACTCTCGGAAAAATCAACTATCTCATCACAAGAGCTCTCAACCAAAACACTCATCCCAGCTGAATTGACTGCACCAATATCTATGATAGATGTAACCACATCCTCACTACAACTCGTGGATATAAGATCCTCATCAACTGCCTCTGTATATAACTGTACCGTATCTGCAGCTGGTGGAGACTGTGCCAACCTCAACTCCACGGTCAACTCCTCCAACCGTGACTGTGACTCTTGAAGGGCCAATTGACTGCTCTTCAACGAGTCCATAGTCACCTCAAGCTCATGAGTGAGCTCATCAACCTGCTCCTCCTTCCTCTGCAATGCATCATAACAAATGCAATCCCACTCGAGAAGAAAATCCCTGTCTGCAAGTAGTTTTAGGTAATTTTGTTTCATCATTCCAATTGCTTCTCGAAGTGCATGTATCTCTCACAGAGAAACCCTAGTTTCTACACCTAACTGACCGCGGTTTTGAGTTTTCCGACTTTTGATGTTTTGTGATTTTTTTGCAATTTTTGGGTTTTTGACAATAAATGAAAAGTACGGCTTGCTTGAAAAATAATAATAAATTTCTATGAAAATGATAGATCTTCCATATGCAAAGAAAATACACTGTAGAATGAAGGCGTTGCTTTTATTTGTTCAACTGGCAACAATACATTAAGATCTGGAACATGCATCAAAGAATAATAATATTTTATTGAAGAAAAAAAACCTGGTATTTGCTGCTACAGCTGAAGTACAGAAATTGTACGGCTGCAATTAATGATCTTCTATCCTTCCATTTGATGATGCCTGATGATGCTCCAAAGATATGCGCCACTACTGGAAATGATAGGAAGCCAATAAGAAAGGCGTTTCACCGTCTAAGCAAAAGACGGCTCCAGCAAGATGGTACGGCCCTGACAAAGGTACGGCCAGGTACAGTACAGCTTCAGCAAGAATAATAAATTAATAAACTTATGCCGCCTTCTAAACCCTCTGAATCTCTTGAAAATGGACGCCTCAATGAATGAAATGCTTTGACTGCAAACAACTGAATAAACCTCTGAAGATATTAATTTCTCTGAAGTTCTGTAGTTTCCTCTGGATGAGAAAACCTCTGCTGGCAATAAATCAAGTGATATTTCACACTCTCTGAATTGCTTTCCGCTGGAGATGGCTCGTTCCCCAAGGATTCAACGCTAAAACCCTAGAGTCTCTTGCTCAGACAAAACTTGACCAGTTTCAAAATCAATAATCTCATAATGGCTCAAAACCCAAGGCAAAATCCACTTTATGCTGAAAAGTGCGATTTCCTTAATAATAGGGTTTTAATAAAATATTTAACTTTTAATCTTTCAGTTACTCCATAGTCTC
>VDFB02078795.1:0-14697 GCA_007258455.2 Sequoia sempervirens | reverse complement strand
TGTTGCAAAACATGTCAAGATAAGTAAATTGTTGTATACGACTGCCAAAGTAATAAGTAATGCATGCATTGTTTTGATGGTGATTACTTCTCTTATTTTGGAGTTGGCATGGTTCTTATCCCTCATCATAGTTTAGATTTTATTTCATGTATGTTAGGTCAATGCAAGATTCGATAAGTATTGATTTATGGTGAAACTTTTGCTCATACTTTCTTTGAATGGATGATTTTCATTCAATGCGTAAAGTTAGCTTGAGCTTACTTTGTGGATTCTTAACTTTTGTTTGGATAAATATTGTTCAATTTGATGGTAGTTATTCATGACGTGAAAATCATAAGCACATTCCCTTGAAGACTGCACCCACTTTGTGTAGTTGTCCTAAGCGTGGTGAAGCAAAGCGTGGTTATTTGTTTCACCAAGTCAATACCGTCTCTTGAATTCTTAGGAAGTAGATTAGAACTTCTAAACCCTAATCTCCTTTTTCAGTTTGTTTGATTCAGGACCCAAACAATAGAGCTTCATTGTCCAGACCTTCATTGTGAATTGAACAAGCCTAGCATAAGTCCCTTTGTGTTACCAGCATATCACAACGACCATTGAGCTTATCCACACGTCAATACTTGACATAAGGAACCTTGGAATTGCTATATGATCTTCTCGCAATCTTAGCATATGCGGTGGTTTCTCAAGAGAGGATAGGGTGCCTTTGGGCATTTTATTCTGATGTTTGGTGTGTCACAAAACACGCATCAACACTACACTAACACCATCTTCATTGCATACATGACAAGCAGCAATTGAACAAGATTGGCCTTTTAATAGAGGAAGATATACCAACAAGAGGTCAAAGAAAATAGGCAAAAGAAACACAAACACTAGGGTCATTAGAGATAGAGATTGATGACAATGTCTTAAAAGGAACAGGGGGAGAGAAAGTAGAAGATATTGTAGAAGAACAAGGAGAAGAGAGAAAAGGAGAAGAAACGAGAATAGAGGAATCTGATAAAGAAACAAGAGAACCTTCAAAGTAATCGGTTACTCCAACAAGCTAGTTAGTAAGTGACCCCATAAACAAGATCAAGGAATAGATGGCTAAATAGAAACAAGCTGCTCTAGTGGTGACAATGATCCCAAACATATTTATGAACACTCCTATAGGATCACAAATTGACTCTACTCAGATTTATCCAATCTAGAAATTGGAATGTCATTCCCCGCTAAAGACAACAGGCTGCTAACTTCGTCTGAGTTTAAAGGGTGAGAATAATCGCAGAAGTAAAGGAATTAAAGTCGCTTCCAAAAAGACTTAAGTAAATAATAAGAGAGGTGGTGCCAATGATGAAGACACTAGCATAAAATAATTTAATTAAGATTAAATTAAAATCTTATGGCAGCGAGTATATTAGAAGGGGTGTGACTCCTTCCAATGTGAAAGGTTGTGACTCCCTCATATATGAGATATAAAGGGAGGATCATTTCATTGTGAAGAGATCATCAATTAGCCAGCAAGCAATTTAATTATTCAAGCATTTACTCATAAATCCATCAAGAAATATCAATCAGCAAAGATCAATCAAGAAAACAGCAATAATCTATCAATACATCAAGCAATCAGTCTTGAATTTGAGGAAGTGTCTTGAAAATAGGGAGGATGAAAACCCTCCAAGGTGGACTAAGAGTTTTAAGGATGAAAACCCTTGAATGCTCTTATCAAGTTAAGTACGAAAACCATGGTTGCCAAGAGACTGGTATTGGTACTGGTACTAGTACCGGTATGACTTTTTTGAAAATAGGAGACAAGGGTACTCGGAGACGCCATCTTTTTTCAATACAAATAAACATTAAAAATTAATAATTTTTAGAAAATATCATGACATTGAACTTTCAAAACAAGGGCACATGTATTATGACAGCTGACAAGGGCACAAGTGCCATATCAATATTCTTCTAAGTTACCTGTAGATTTTTCCCCTCTCTTTTCCCAACCCTCTCTCCTACGAAAGTCACACAATTATAAAAGGAAGATGAAGCATAACTCTATTGTCATCTTTATTTTTGTTCAAATCCTATGAAAGCATTCCTATTGATTGAACCAAATCCCATGTATGCCTGTAAGTTTGTAACCTGCTTTATAGAACCTTCAAATTCCAAAAGCCACCACATTTGATCTTCTTTATAAAGTTCAACATATTCTTTAAAAACAGATCTTCATTATACATTTCACATAAGCTTAGATACTGATCAACGATGACTAACAAATTCTCTACTCTGAAAGTTTCTATCAATGCATGGGACTGTTCCATGGGACAAAGAAAATGACTTTCATACCTTTGATATGAGATCAAGACAGGATCCAACAAAATATTTTATTCTCTATGGAATTTCAGTGCAATAAAACCAGTGTTCCACGGGGACGCGTCCCCCCGGAAAAACCACCCGTTTCCGAGATGGGGACGTTTCCGAGACGGGGAGACGCCTAGGAAACGTCCCTCCGCCGCCCCCGCTTCCACCGCCCCCATCGCTCCCCCGCTTCGCTCTGTTCCCCGCCCCCTGGGAGTCCCTTCGAGACTGTGGAAACTGGAAACTGGGAGACTCCAGGGAAACTTTTGGGAGACTTCCAGAAGTCCCCTCCACCCAAGGAAACTCCAAGGAAACTTTTGGGAGACTCGAGGGAAACTTCTAGGAGACTCCAAGCAAAATCTAGGAGACTCAAAGGAAACTTCTAGGAGACTTCCAGAGGCATGAGGCCATTAGCATGGAGCCATTTACTATTAGCATTTACTATTTTGTACTCTGTTTTTGAAGTTTTGAAGTTTGAACATTGATGATACAGGATAGTTGATTGTAATTATGATTCATGAATCATGATTATGAAACTCAAATTATGAAACATCTAGTTCTTGTTGCATTTTCCAATGTCTATATTTTCATTTTGATTTTCAATGTTCAATGGTTCACTAGTTCAATGAAATGATATATCATTGCAATGTGTTATTGTGTTTAAACTTTAAACTTTAAAGTTTTAAGTTTTGTTTTTATGTGTTAACTTTACTTATTCCTTAGGCTTCTACAGTTATATAATTATATTGTTATACATCTTTTTATAACTAATTTTTTAAGTACTATATGTATTTCAGCGCCGCTCCCCACTCACCTCACCGCCCCCGCCGTCTCAGTTGCCCTCCCAAACTTAGCCCCCCTGCCTCCATCTTTGAAACGCTCCCCCTCGTCCCCCCGTCCCCGTCCCCGAAACTCCGTGGAACACTGAATAAAACAGAATATCACTTGGCATAATTTCACGAGAGACGCCATTTTTCACGACGGGAGACTCGGGAGACTGCGCATTGCGTTTCCATAAGCTTAGATCAACATATTCTTTAAAAACAAATCTTCATTATACATTTCCCATAAGCTTAGATACCGATCAATGATGACTAACAAATTCTCTACTCTGAAATTTTCTATCAATGCATGGGACTGTTCCATGGGACAAAGAAAATGACTTTCATACCTCTGATATGAGATCAAGACAGGTTCCAACAAAATATGATTAACATATTCTTTAAAATAGATCTTCATTATACATTTCCCATAAAGTTCAACATATTCTTTAAAAACAGATCTTCATTGTTCAACATATTCTTTAAAAATAGATCTTCATTATACATTTCCCATAAACTTAGATACTGATCAATGATGACTAACAAATTCTTTACTCTGAAAGTTTCTATCAATACATGGGACTGTTCCATGGGACAAAGAAAATGACTTTCATACCTTTGGTATGAGATCAAGATAGGATCCAACAAAATATGTTATTCTCTATGGAATTTCAGTGCAATAAAACAGAATATCACTTGTCATAATTTCACGGGAGATGCCATTTTTCACGACGGGAGACTCGGGAGACTGCGCATCGCGTTTCCAGGTGGTAGGAGGTGTCTCCAGGTATGTCTCCAGTATTGGAGATGTGTCCTAGTCCCCGAGACGCATCTCAGGGGTCAGGAGACGCGTCTCCCGACAACCATGATGAAAACCCTTGATATTGCCACTGCTGAGTTAGGGATGTAAACCTCTATTTCAGCAGATTTGAAAGCATTTCCAAAGAATTCAAGATATGATTGATTTTCAGAATTATGCTATGACTTATTGATCTCAATATTATAATAAATTCATAATTTTTAACAGAGCTATTATCATTTTGAGTAAGGATTATTGTTTTAAGGAAAAAGTCAGGAATATCCTAATAAGGGACATTACATGGAACTCAGTGAAGCATTCAGTAGTAGTGCCAAACAAGATTTAATGCTTAAATTGGAAGAAGGCATGGACAAAGTGATCAAACTGATACAGCAACAACAGCTACAAATTCAATTAGATTTCTCTACCAACACGAACACTCAATTGGAAGACACAATAAGGAGGTTACTAGATCATATGAGTGGTTGGGAACTTGAGAAGAAGAAGCTAAATAAAAAAATGATTACTGAATGTAAAGAAGAAGAGCTTAAGTGTACACAATAGAAATGGAGAAATGGCCACAATGATTTGGACCAGCAGGTAAGGAAACTAAAGGACACTTATTGAAATGTCTCTACACTATGCTAGTGTGGCATCAATTGGCCATAACTTGCAACAACACAAAAGATTCAACTGGATTGCATGCAGGTTCAGATTCTGCAATTTTCAAGAAGCTATAATATTATAAATGATTTGGCTGAGTCACAAAGCTAAAACTTTCAATCTCAGCACAACAAATTAAGTGAACAAAGGATGAAGTCCATAGCACAACTGAGGGAGCTAGAATTAGAATTGAACATTCACTTATCACTCCTATCTACACCTCCAAGAGATCAAGCAAGCAATATCTACATTGACAGAATCAGTTACTTTGCTGATTGTTGACTGAGCATATATGGATCTTTTAGCCTGGATACATCAGATTAAGCATGCGGTACAAACTTGGGAGAATGCATATAAAGAGGTAAAGGTCAACTATAAAGACCATAAACACCTACTACCTTAGCCAAATAATTCAAAAGATTTTTTCAAAGATGATTTTGATATGATAGAGGTTGACTTGAGGACAAGACACTGGTTCAGACCTGGGGAGGATGTTGATCAACAGAAACTGGTAATAGGATTGGCTTACAGTCACTGCAAGGCCATTGCATTAGCATTGCGCACCTTGTGGTACCTTTTGAAGGATGAGGAGTCACAAAGACAGGATGAAGGACATGTCCTTATGTAGCTGCAAGTTACATGTACATATATCACCACCACAACAGAAAAGAGAGAGGAGGAAAAGAGAGGAAAAAGAAGAAAGAAAGAAGATTGAGCAGAGCAGAAAACAGAGGAACCAGTTGAAGATGTAATGGTTGTAATATAAAGGGAAACACAATCTATATATATATGTGTGTGTGTGTGTGTGTTCGCAGTTAGATTATACATTGTATACTGAGAACATAATATGAATATAATGAAGGAGCAGTCTTATAATACATGTGTGTATGTTTAATCTTTCATTTCCTCATATACTGTCTCCAGCATTAATTCTGGTTCTTTTCCTCTTTTTAACCTTGGGGTTAATTTCTTTCAAATAAATATCCAAACCTAAGGCCTGTATTTTATTGTCAACACAAGGCAACATCAAGTTTGTTACCAAATCTAGATATTTTGAATTTATTTCCAATTGGAAACCTATTATCCTTCAGAATGTATCATATCAGATCACTGCCAAGGCCTTGCCTTTCCATTTTAGATATTTGCTTCCATTGTTTGAGAGGCTGAAGCAAACAAGGTTTATCCATAGCTGGTACATCCTAAGCAATATTATAGCTGTTTGGGAAGGTATGGAATAGGCTGTAACATCTCTAAAAATGATTTTGTTAGTAAAAATTGACATTGAAAAGGCTTATGACTGAATTGAGTGACACTTTGTTATTGCCTTGCTTCAAGCGCTTGGCTTTGGGAAGTTCATCAATTTAGTTCAAAATCAAATGCTCTTCCACAATGATTCAACTTGCATCACCATTAATGGGATTCAGCCTGAGACTTTTGGTTTAGATGTTCTAGCCGCTGAATGATTTAGCTACTTGTTGACTACACCTCTAAAGATTTGATTAAGTGCATTTCTCTCTTTGGTTTTCCTCCTCAGCAGTTTGTCAATGGCTATTTGTTGATGACTCTTTCCTCACCTTTTAGGAGGAATAATATCTAGTTACCTATTCTATGTAATGTCTTCACATTTATTGCTTGGCCTCAAGGTTCTTGATTTAGTGGAGCAAAGCCAAATGCTAGAAACAATCCCTATCACCTAGGCCTCAATGGCTAGATTGTTTTTAATTGAAAGTGGATACAACAGGAAGAAAGCATAAAATTCCTTGCCTTTCATGCTTCACCTTCTAAATAATCACATTATATCATTTAGAGATTGGAAATGAAGATTACCTACCAAATGACTAAGCCTTTTTCTATTGTTGGAAAGTTCTAAGTTTTTTCCACAGTTCTAGCCACTATTCCTGTTTATTCTTCTTGTTGGGCCCCTTTTAAAGTTTCTTATCACAAACTGGATGGACTTTAAGAGATTTGCTTTAGGCTAACTTAGAAGGTTCTAGAGGTTTTCACATCATGCTTGGGAAATGGTTGCCAACCTAAAGAGGTCGGAGGACTTGGGCTTCTCAATTTCTGGATATATGACACTGCTCTTTGTGTTAAATAGATTATAAGAGCTCCATATGGGGATGAAGTCTGTAAGGTTCTTTGGGGAGCTTGGAAAGGGTTGGGATTTTATTTTCTATTGATAACGTTCGCACTGAGGAAGGTTGTTGAGATCTTTGTTGCCAAAAGCATTTGGAAAGCATGGGAATCTCTCAAACCATGGACATGCAAGGGAGACAAGTTTCATTCAGGACTTTCTATCAAATCTCCTTCTCTAGTGGTACCCTACAATTGATTATCATGGGCTCCATTTGCCAAGGTTCTATTGATAAAAGGGATTATCTTGTTTTGTAAAGGGATTCAAACTGTGGACGACATTTTGAGTCATAGCACAAGATTCTGGCTCTCTTGGCTGCACTTGAATTGTAAATTGTCAGGTGCCTATGCCAACAAAGTATCTTAAAAAAATTGGACTGCATTCGCCATCTTCATGGTGGAAGATTGGAGATGGCTTGTGTATACACCTCTTTGCTTGTACAAACCTCATCTTGGTTACCAATATCTTTCCCCTTGTCATGACCCATTTGAGATTTTGAATGCACATTACAATTTACAATCCACACCATCCATTTGGTCTTGTGTCTTCTCTAAAATATGGAAAGTTATAATTGAGCCTAAGAAAGCTTATTTCTTATGGTGTTCGATTTGTCAAGGTTTACTGTTTGGTGAATGACTTAAGCATATGGAGATTTCTGCCCCAATTCACCCTGATTGTTGTCAACCTGAATCTGTTGAACAACTCTTCTAGGTTTGCAGTCATGGCTATCATTTCTGGAAGTGGATTGACACCCTCTTCCAACCATTCAAGACGGTTTTACTTGGGGATTCTGCCTTCTTACATGCAAAATTCAACCAAATTTGGCAACTTTTGCAATGAGATTCTTTTTCAGATATGGAAAGAAAGAACAATACTATTCTCAGTCAAAGTTATATTTATTGCTTATTTTAAGTGGTCAATAAAGTATCCATGTTTTCAAATGTTACACTCCAGATTCCAGTTCAAGTAGAGGAGGTGTCACTGGAGATGGAGCAGCTCTAGTCTCTTATTGACCTTTCGGGCAATGCACTTTGCACAGTTGGCCAGGTTCCTCTTTATTCTTCCCATCATTGCTTTCCCTTATGAGAAAGAGGCTTTGGAGAAAGAAGAAAGCATCACTGCACATTCTACTGACCAAAGTTCTAGCTACAGTCTAGGTGGCCTTCCCCTAATGCAATGATAATGGAGGTGGTGGATTTGGTCATAATGGTGTTGGCCCTAGTAGTTGGGTGGTCCCACAATGGGGCAAATTCCCCTCTTTGGCTTTTGTAATCTTGCCAGCACAATAAGAAAATGAATATAAGGGCACAAAACTATTCTTATTGAATGGGAGCCCATCCTTGATTCTGAATACTCCACTGGAGGCATTGATTGGGGGTATATGCTTGATGATCCTCCTCCTTCACCAGATTGCTGCATAATTGTTGTCTTGTTTATAGCTTGATATGCTCAATGGACCAGCAAACTTTGACACTTATAGTTTTTTTAACGACGTGGTGATATTTTCAATGTTTTTTTAAAAGGATTGATGTTTGAATTCTCTTTTAATTCACCTTATTTATTTTATTGGTGATTAAAATTCCACTTGTTATTGCCTTCAGTATCAAGCTAATGTGATCTTGGTAGTCTTCAGATTGCGATGCCATCCACTCACTATTTTCTGTATGATTAGTGAATGTATACTTATTGTATGATCAATAGAGAATGCATTCTAATAAGAAAAATTGGATACCTACTGTGTAGATATATCATCAATATGGATTGTCCCCTAAAGGGTGCATACATGTTCTTTTATGTTGTATGTTCTAGGTACACTTTTGGATGATTAAGTATCCATGATGATGCATTCTTTAAAATATTTCCTCATAATTGTAGGTTTTCCCCAAAAGGATATAAACAAGATCTTTCATGCTGTGTGTTCTAGGTGTGCTTTTGGATGATTAAGTAACCATGATGATGGATTCTTCACTAATTATAGGTTTTCCCCGAAAGGATTTAAACAAATTCTTTTGTGCTGTATGTTCTAGGTGTGCTTTTGGATGAGAAAGCATCCATGATCATGCATTCTTTGTTAAATAATTTCCTGTGAAAATTGAAGTGAAAGAACAAAACAATGAATTATTTATATCTGTGACTTGATGTTACTGTGCCATAATTCTGATAAACATTGTCACTTCAGTTTGCTCCATGATTTTGATAAATATGGTTACTTCAGTTTGTTGAGGATACCATGTGCAGGCATTTCAAGCCCAAAATTTGGAGAGTGCCAAGTCAAGGCTAACTTTATGTGCAGAGGATATTCATGAGCAGCTGGGAAGAATTGAGAGTACTCCAGAACTATGTTCACAACTAGGGGCCATTCTGGGCATGCTTGTGATTGTTGGTCTCTCTCTCTCTCTCTCTCAAAAGAGATTAAGATATGGGCATATGCACTTGCATCTATTTACAAGACACATTACATAGAAATTTAGAAAGAGGAAAAGTTTAATTTTAACCTTCTATTGTTCATGGGAAGAGCTTCTTCACAAATAAAACTGTTACATGGTGACAGTAAAGGAAACTCACCGTCTTGTGGTCCCTTTCAAATAGGATAGACACAACTGTTAGTGACAACAAAGGAAACTCATGGCCTTGACTTACAGAGAAGCTATCCATCTCGTTTATTTGGAAACATAGGCTAGTGCCATTAGTTCTTTCTCCTTAACTGTAAATTGAATGGATTATTAAAAAATAAAAATAAAGTTTTTTAATAGGTTAGTTTCTCACACTTTTAGCTGTTGTCACAATTCCAGATAATGCACATGCCCTTGTTCATCCTTCACTGCTTCCTGTGAAGAGATGCTCTTGCATGATCTATAGACGATTCTAAAACAGATTTTTTTTTAGTGTCCAAAAAATATAGTATGCCTTCCTCCCTCTTCCGAACTCCAGGCTGTTTATGTATTCTATTTACTTGCTACATGAATCTTCCACGTCAAATTGGATTTTACATTCAATTCAATACATAATATTGTCATTTTTTCAAGTTTAAACATTGCTGTTCAAATTATGCAGTCAAGCCATGGGAGATGTTGGTGGGGCTGTCAAGGATTACAGTGAAAGTGTTGAGATTCTTTCCAAATTATCTGTTGATGATCCAGAGGTTTCTCTCTTATCACACATCCCCTCTCTTTTGCTCAATTTACTGCTTCTTATGGTCCATTTCTCTTTAGAATCTTCTGGGACAGCTATGGAATGAATATAATGAAAAGATTAGTCCTGTTAAAAAAATGAATCATAAATTAACATAACACTTTTATTCATTGTCAAACATATATACAGAGAGTAGGAATGTGTCCTAAAATATCCATCTCTTTTATAGATGTAAATGCTGGGTAATGTATTCAATACTCTTTGTTGAGACACATAGCACCTGCTATATATCTATTTATATACACATCATTTTAGGATCTGATGTACATCATGCCTCTGAAAATTGCAATTATGGAATAGCTGTCCTTTTCAATTAATTACTGCTGATATTTTTATTGCAGGTTGTACATACTCTTTCAGTTTCTTTAAACAAAATTGGAGATATTAAATACTATGAAGGGGATCTTTCAGCAGCAAAATCACATTATTCTCAATCTCTGGATATTCGTCAAAAGGCTATTAACGATTGCAAAAAGCTATCCTCCCAGGTTTGTTTTTGTTAGATATGTCAATGCAAGCATGCTTTTCTTGTTTGGACACATAGTTATTTGTTTGCATTAGGACGGAACTTGTATCATACCCACCTTTCTTCAAGGCTTTGATGCTTTGGTGGTTCTCTGCTTGTTGCTATGACGATCAAAATATATTAGTCCTGACGAGTATGATAACTATTAAGTTAGTGAACTAAGCTCATTTAAGTTAGTGAACTAAGCTCATCTGGCTTGTATAATGCTTACAACTATTTCAAGAGGAACTCCAATTATTTTGGAGGAAATCAGAGTACAGGAAACTTACATTTCCGTGTTGAACCAACATAACTTGTTTATAGATTTCATAAATGTATTAAGTCTATAACATTGATCAATATCTCTATTCAAATTCATTCTTTATCATTCAACTTTACATATTTGGACTGCAGGTGCTTGATGTTGCAGTTTCTTTAGCTAAGGTTGCCGATGTAAACCGAGGCCAAGGTAACGAAGAAATTGCTATTGAGGGATTTCAAGAAGCAGTAAAAATCTTAGAATGTCTCGATCTTTCATTACAACCTAATGAGGAATCATCTTTAGAGAAAAGGGTAAGTTAAGTTTGATACAGGCATTTATGGCTGTCTTCCTATACACGTCATATGGATGAGTGGTATATTTAATACTGACAGCTCTCTTCGTGCTGTTGAATAGAACAGGGCTGTTTAACCATTTGACTTGAAAATTATTTTGAAACTTTACATATAGCAATTTGAATGTTTATCATTTATCCCCCGTCTCTAAGCTTTGAACTTTCTTTTCATCTTGCAGCGGCTTTCAGTTTTAGAATTTCTTCATGGCCAGCTCAAGGAGAGTCAAGATACTGCTCCAATTGCAGCAACCTGAATTTAAAAAAGAAGCAATATGAAGCTGGGAATGGACGGTTCTTGGTATCAAGTACCGTATGGCTATTGCATACATAGATTGTACTAAATAATTTCCAACTTGATTTACATTGTCAACCACAGTTTGTCTGTTGTATGCACCTACAGCTAATGTGCTCTGTACCTAGTTCTATGTTTGCTCACACCATAGAACCTTGAAAGCAGATTAAATTTAGGCATTTTTCACTGTAGACAGAAATTGCAACATGATGTGAAATGTAAATGCAGAGGATCATAGGCTTAATGTAAAATACTTTTAGCTAAACTCTAGATGTACATGGTTCTTATATATTGTATCAAATCTAAGCTGCAAGAATATTAGGCATATGTCTGTATCATTATATAACTATTTGCAATATTGTGTCCTGGTGTATGGTTTTTCTGTTTACCTTACCGATTCGTCAGTTACTAAAAAGTAAAAATAGAGCTTTGAAACTAAGTTGTACTTTATCTATTTCTAATTACAATGTAATTTCCCCCGTTATCTAAAATCTACAACAATGACAGAAAATAAATCATTTAACAATTTTATATTAGATTTTAAATAATAGAAAATTACAAGAGTGGAGATTGCGCATGTATTTTTTGAACAAGAAATGGAAATGAGAGTAGGGAAAGAAAAAGCATATCTATTTCGTTGGTCACATAAAGCAGAAATGAGGTGAGGAAGAGGTTCTAGTTTACTGGAATCAAGTTGTTAGTTCTATGTTTCTATGATAGCCTAACTAGGGATTGAAATGCACAATTGTGTCTATCCTAATGTGGTCGTGTCCCTTTCCCATGTTAGTGTCTTTTATATTGGTTTCCTCTTGCATACAATTGTGTCCTTTGCAATTGTTGAAGTTGACTTGCAACTAACAATTGGAGGGGAAAAGGAGTTCCTAATGTCTATTTGAGGAATCTAACTTGTTTAGATTCTAGGGTTGAGTTAATAGTTCAAGATGAATACATTTAAAATTTGTTAAGTTTAAGGGCATGAACAAGTAAGTAGTGGGGTATGCAACAATAAACTATGTAAATGAAGTTGTAATGGATGTTTTGCAAGTTTTACAAGTCTACACGTCCATGAAATCCTAGGAGATGTGTGTGAGATGGATTGTGCTTGTGCTCCTTCCCTAATGCCTAGATCTTGTACATTTCCTTTAGAACCTACCTTTTAACACTTTTTTTGCTCATTTCTATATATTTAAGGTCATATGAGGGTTTGTAGGAGAGAGAAGTGCCTAAATGTTACCATGTGGCATTTGTCTAGGTGGATGGAAGCGTAATGTAGGAGTGTCAAAGGTGCACAAATTATTTAATGATAGGACTTAGGTAGATGTAGAAGTGATGTAAACTTAGTTTCAGGTGCATGGTATAATTAGAGAGAAAATTGGGGTGTCCCAAATAGTCAAAATGATCATAATTCATGCTTAAAAAGGAGGACACTAAATTGAGAACACAACAAGGGGAAAAGTGCAAGATACGCATTTTTCATTTTAAATTTTGCCCACTTTAGTGTACATGTGAGTTACAACAAATCAAGTATGCTAAAGTAAATAAATTTAATAGATTCACTATACTCGATAAGATGATATTGAGAAAAGGATATTGAAGAATTCTACTAGATGTAATTTGTGTGTTTGTTAGAGAATTGTCTCTAGATTTGCAAAACACACATGAAGAATTAGAGCATACACTACAAGTCTCTTGCAACTAATTTCACACATTTCAAGTTGTTCCATTTTTATCATGTTAACAAGCTAGAGAGGAATCTAGAGTTGGAAGTGATGTGGCCTCAATGAAACCAAGAAGTGGAATGTGGGAAAAATAAGTTTAAATGATGAAGGGATCATGTTATATGTTGACAATTGTAGAATTGTTACTAAGATGACCTCCATGAACGATAGAATCCATGAATAATGAGTGTAGTAGGATCCATGTAGGACCATTTAATTGGAAAAGGGTGGTGTACGACTTGTGCTTGAGCCACTTTAGCCATGTACATGGTGTAGCACCCATGAAGGTGTCACTTTAACCATTATGCATTGTAGTAATTTGGGCCATGGAGTTGCTTTAACCAATGTGTGCATATGATCCATGAAGGACAAATTTAACCATTTCATGATATCAATGAATGTAGTAGTAGTAGTAATATTATGTTCTCCCTCAAATTGATTGCAAAGAAAGAGGGAGTCAATTTCACATAAGGGAAATAAAGTTCCATGTGAATAAGATTAAAAAAACTAGGGTCTAAAAATAGCAGTGCCACTTGAGGAGTGAGTGAGAAGTTGGAAATATAATAAATATGGCAAGATAAAAATTTAGTCTATTGCCTCACTAGAATAAAATATTTGTATAGAAGGAACAAGCGAAATTGACAATCATGTCAATGTTAAGAAATATAGAAAACAAAGTAGAAGGTGTGTGATAATATCATGATTGTAGAGAAAGAATTGTCACCTGAGAGGAGAAAATTTGATGTTCATATTGAGATAGAGGAAGAAGAAAAAAGGAAAAGTAAAATTAAATAAAATGAGTATTAGAAAAAGAAAGGTATAAATTGAAATTAGAAAGAGTGAAAAGATAATTTTGTTTTAACCAATTATTTTTATGATTTGAGCTTTGAGAAAGAATTAGTATGATGTTACAATGATGAGAGTTTGTGGGGACAAGAGTGGACTAGGTACAATCTTGAGCTAACACTTGGGAAGCCATTTGCACAAGTATGAGATTTATTTATTTGTGAATTTTAAGTATGTGTTTATAATTGTAAGAAATTAGGGGGGATTTTGTGGTTTTATTGGGTGTGATGGAGTTTGTAGGCTTGCAACATAGTTGTTAAAGTATATATTTATTAGGAGCATTATAAGAAGGCCTAAAACAAACATTTATAAGGTTTTGATGTATAAACCTTATAAAATAAATATATTTATACATATTTTTAAAATGGTTAATTAATTAATATCAAAAGATTTATCCTAAATACTAACTAATTTAATAATTAATTACAAATGTTAGTGAAAAAGTTTTGGCAACTTCTCATAAGGGTGTAACCAACCTTTCTACTTATATTTTAAGGAATTCTATTGTGGGATATAGTGATAATTTTGAGTTGATGAATACTTATATTCATAGTACACAAAATGTTGCTTTTGTGAGGTCATTTGGAAGAGGGAAGTGATTGTCCCTAGGTGCTTGAACATATTATTATATAAAAAATTGTAAGTTTTTCTCATTGATGATGTTTGTGGGGTTTTCCCTACCACAAATTCTTTTTTTTGGTAGCTTTTTAAGTCAATTTTATATTTCTTTATATTCAATTATTATATGCTTAATTAATTTACATATGTAAAGA